>CAXAAD010000374.1:0-65000 GCA_963966675.1 Lasioglossum calceatum
GATTCGGCACAGAAATAGACTCGTGAAACGAGACATCATCGAATCTGAAATAAACTAGATTGCATCGCGCTTCGGCTTGCCGATTCGGTGTTTCTGCGTCTATTTCGAGTATTTGCATTCAAATGCACGGATCTCGCACAAGAAACAACGATTCGGCACAGAAATAGACTCGTGAAACGAGACATCATCGAATCAGAAATAAACTCGATTGCATCTCGTTTCGGATTGCCGATTCGGTGTTTCTGCGTCTATTTCGAGTATTTGCATTCAAATGCACCGATCTCGCACAAGAAACAACGATTCGGCACAGAAATAGACTCGTAAATCGAGGAATCATCGAATGTGAAATAAACTCGATTGCATCTCGTTTCGGATTGTCGATTCGGTGTTTCTGCATCTATTTCGAGTATTTGCATTCAAATGCACCGATCTCACACAAGAATCAACGATTCGGCACAGAAATAGACTCGTGAAACGAGACATCATCGAATCTGAAATAAACTCGATTGCATCGCGCTTCGGCTTGCCGATTCGGTGTTTCTGCGTCTATTTCGAGTATTTGCATTCAAATGCACGGATCTCGCACAAGAAACAACGATTCGGCACAGAAATAGACTCGTGAAACGAGACATCATCGAATCTGAAATAAACTAGATTGCATCGAGCTTCGGCTTGCCGATTCGGTGTTTCTGCGTCTATTTCGAGTATTTGCATTCAAATGCACCGATCTCGCACAAGAAACAACGATTCGGCACAGAAATAGACTCGTGAAACGAGACATCATCGAATCTGAAATAAACTCGATTGCATCTCGTTTCGGAATGTCGATTCGGTGTTTCTACGTCTATTTCGAGTATTTGCATTCAAATGCACCGATCTCGCACAAGAAACAACGATTCGGCACAGAAATAGACTCGTGAAACGAGACATCATCGAATCTGAAATAAACTAGATTGCATCGCGCTTCGGCTTGCCGATTCGGTGTTTCTGCGTCTATTTCGAGTATTTGCATTCAAATGCACGGATCTCGCACAAGAAACAACGATTCGGCACAGAAATAGACTCGTGAAACGAGACATCATCGAATCAGAAATAAACTCGATTGCATCTCGTTTCGGATTGCCGATTCGGTGTTTCTGCGTCTATTTCGAGTATTTGCATTCAAATGCACCGATCTCGCACAAGAAACAACGATTCGGCACAGAAATAGACTCGTAAATCGAGGAATCATCGAATGTGAAATAAACTCGATTGCATCTCGTTTCGGATTGCCGATTCGGTGTTTCTGCGTCTATTTCGAGTATTTGCATTCAAATGCACCGATCTCGCACAAGAATCAACGATTCGGCACAGAAATAAACTCGTGAAACGAGACATCATCGAATCTGAAATAAACTCGATTGCATCGCGCTTCGGCTTGCCGATTCGGTGTTTCTGCGTCTATTTCGAGTATTTGCATTCAAATGCACGGATCTCGCACAAGAAACAACGATTCGGCACAGAAATAGACTCGTGAAACGAGACATCATCGAATCTGAAATAAACTAGATTGCATCGCGCTTCGGCTTGCCGATTCGGTGTTTCTGCATCTATTTCGAGTATTTGCATTCAAATGCACCGATCTCGCACAAGAAACAACGATTCGGCACAGAAATAGACTCGTGAAACGAGACATCATCGAATCTGAAATAAACTAGATTGCATCTCGTTTCGGAATGTCGATTCGGTGTTTCTGCGTCTATTTCGAGTATTTGCATTCAAATGCACCGATCTCGCACAAGAAACAACGATTCGGCACAGAAATAGACTCGTGAAACGAGACATCATCGAATCTGAAATAAACTAGATTGCATCGCGCTTCGGCTTGCCGATTCGGTGTTTCTGCGTCTATTTCGAGTATTTGCATTCAAATGCACGGATCTCGCACAAGAAACAACGATTCGGCACAGAAATAGACTCGTGAAACGAGACATCATCGAATCAGAAATAAACTCGATTGCATCTCGTTTCGGATTGCCGATTCGGTGTTTCTGCGTCTATTTCGAGTATTTGCATTCAAATGCACCGATCTCGCACAAGAAACAACGATTCGGCACAGAAATAGACTCGTAAATCGAGGAATCATCGAATGTGAAATAAACTCGATTGCATCTCGTTTCGGATTGTCGATTCGGTGTTTCTGCATCTATTTCGAGTATTTGCATTCAAATGCACCGATCTCGCACAAGAAACAACGATTCGGCACAGAAATAGACTCGTAAATCGAGGAATCATCGAATGTGAAATAAACTCGATTGCATCGCGCTTCGGCTTGCCGATTCGGTGTTTCTGCGTCTATTTCGAGTATTTGCATTCAAATGCACGGATCTCGCACAAGAAACAACGATTCGGCACAGAAATAGACTCGTGAAACGAGACATCATCGAATCTGAAATAAACTAGATTGCATCGCGCTTCGGCTTGCCGATTCGGTGTTTCTGCGTCTATTTCGAGTATTTGCATTCAAATGCACCGATCTCGCACAAGAAACAACGATTCGGCACAGAAATAGACTCGTGAAACGAGACATCATCGAATCTGAAATAAACTAGATTGCATCGCGCTTCGGCTTGCCGATTCGGTGTTTCTGCGTCTATTTCGAGTATTTGCATTCAAATGCACCGATCTCGCACAAGAAACAACGATTCGGCACAGAAATAGACTCGTGAAACGAGACATCATCGAATCTGAAATAAACTCGATTGCATCTCGTTTCGGAATGTCGATTCGGTGTTTCTACGTCTATTTCGAGTATTTGCATTCAAATGCACCGATCTCGCACAAGAAACAACGATTCGGCACAGAAATAGACTCGTGAAACGAGACATCATCGAATCTGAAATAAACTAGATTGCATCGCGCTTCGGCTTGCCGATTCGGTGTTTCTGCGTCTATTTCGAGTATTTGCATTCAAATGCACCGACCTCGCACAAGAAACAACGATTCGGCACAGAAATAGACTCGTGAAACGAGACATCATCGAATCTGAAATAAACTAGATTGCATCGCGCTTCGGCTTGCCGATTCGGTGTTTCTGCGTCTATTTCGAGTATTTGCATTCAAATGCACGGATCTCGCACAAGAAACAACGATTCGGCACAGAAATAGACTCGTGAAACGAGACATCATCGAATCAGAAATAAACTCGATTGCATCTCGTTTCGGATTGCCGATTCGGTGTTTCTGCGTCTATATCGAGTATTTGCATTCAAATGCACCGACCTCGCACAAGAAACAACGATTCGGCACAGAAATAGACTCGTGAAACGAGACATCATCGAATCTGAAATAAACTAGATTGCATCGCGCTTCGGCTTGCCGATTCGGTGTTTCTGCGTCTATTTCGAGTATTTGCATTCAAATGCACGGATCTCGCACAAGAAACAACGATTCGGCACAGAAATAGACTCGTGAAACGAGACATCATCGAATCAGAAATAAACTCGATTGCATCTCGTTTCGGATTGCCGATTCGGTGTTTCTGCGTCTATTTCGAGTATTTGCATTCAAATGCACCGATCTCGCACAAGAAACAACGATTCGGCACAGAAATAGACTCGTAAATCGAGGAATCATCGAATGTGAAATAAACTCGATTGCATCTCGTTTCGGATTGTCGATTCGGTGTTTCTGCATCTATTTCGAGTATTTGCATTCAAATGCACCGATCTCACACAAGAATCAACGATTCGGCACAGAAATAGACTCGTGAAACGAGACATCATCGAATCTGAAATAAACTCGATTGCATCGCGCTTCGGCTTGCCGATTCGGTGTTTCTGCGTCTATTTCGAGTATTTGCATTCAAATGCACGGATCTCGCACAAGAAACAACGATTCGGCACAGAAATAGACTCGTGAAACGAGACATCATCGAATCTGAAATAAACTAGATTGCATCGCGCTTCGGCTTGCCGATTCGGTGTTTCTGCGTCTATTTCGAGTATTTGCATTCAAATGCACCGATCTCGCACAAGAAACAACGATTCGGCACAGAAATAGACTCGTGAAACGAGACATCATCGAATCTGAAATAAACTCGATTGCATCTCGTTTCGGAATGTCGATTCGGTGTTTCTACGTCTATTTCGAGTATTTGCATTCAAATGCACCGATCTCGCACAAGAAACAACGATTCGGCACAGAAATAGACTCGTGAAACGAGACATCATCGAATCAGAAATAAACTCGATTGCATCTCGTTTCGGATTGCCGATTCGGTGTTTCTGCGTCTATTTCGAGTATTTGCATTCAAATGCACCGATCTCGCACAAGAAACAACGATTCGGCACAGAAATAGACTCGTAAATCGAGGAATCATCGAATGTGAAATAAACTCGATTGCATCTCGTTTCGGATTGTCGATTCGGTGTTTCTGCATCTATTTCGAGTATTTGCATTCAAATGCACCGATCTCACACAAGAATCAACGATTCGGCACAGAAATAGACTCGTGAAACGAGACATCATCGAATCTGAAATAAACTCGATTGCATCGCGCTTCGGCTTGCCGATTCGGTGTTTCTGCGTCTATTTCGAGTATTTGCATTCAAATGCACGGATCTCGCACAAGAAACAACGATTCGGCACAGAAATAGACTCGTGAAACGAGACATCATCGAATCTGAAATAAACTAGATTGCATCGAGCTTCGGCTTGCCGATTCGGTGTTTCTGCGTCTATTTCGAGTATTTGCATTCAAATGCACCGATCTCGCACAAGAAACAACGATTCGGCACAGAAATAGACTCGTGAAACGAGACATCATCGAATCTGAAATAAACTCGATTGCATCTCGTTTCGGAATGTCGATTCGGTGTTTCTACGTCTATTTCGAGTATTTGCATTCAAATGCACCGATCTCGCACAAGAAACAACGATTCGGCACAGAAATAGACTCGTGAAACGAGACATCATCGAATCTGAAATAAACTAGATTGCATCGCGCTTCGGCTTGCCGATTCGGTGTTTCTGCGTCTATTTCGAGTATTTGCATTCAAATGCACGGATCTCGCACAAGAAACAACGATTCGGCACAGAAATAGACTCGTGAAACGAGACATCATCGAATCAGAAATAAACTCGATTGCATCTCGTTTCGGATTGCCGATTCGGTGTTTCTGCGTCTATTTCGAGTATTTGCATTCAAATGCACCGATCTCGCACAAGAAACAACGATTCGGCACAGAAATAGACTCGTAAATCGAGGAATCATCGAATGTGAAATAAACTCGATTGCATCTCGTTTCGGATTGCCGATTCGGTGTTTCTGCGTCTATTTCGAGTATTTGCATTCAAATGCACCGATCTCGCACAAGAATCAACGATTCGGCACAGAAATAAACTCGTGAAACGAGACATCATCGAATCTGAAATAAACTCGATTGCATCGCGCTTCGGCTTGCCGATTCGGTGTTTCTGCGTCTATTTCGAGTATTTGCATTCAAATGCACGGATCTCGCACAAGAAACAACGATTCGGCACAGAAATAGACTCGTGAAACGAGACATCATCGAATCTGAAATAAACTAGATTGCATCGCGCTTCGGCTTGCCGATTCGGTGTTTCTGCATCTATTTCGAGTATTTGCATTCAAATGCACCGATCTCGCACAAGAAACAACGATTCGGCACAGAAATAGACTCGTGAAACGAGACATCATCGAATCTGAAATAAACTAGATTGCATCTCGTTTCGGAATGTCGATTCGGTGTTTCTGCGTCTATTTCGAGTATTTGCATTCAAATGCACCGATCTCGCACAAGAAACAACGATTCGGCACAGAAATAGACTCGTGAAACGAGACATCATCGAATCTGAAATAAACTAGATTGCATCGCGCTTCGGCTTGCCGATTCGGTGTTTCTGCGTCTATTTCGAGTATTTGCATTCAAATGCACGGATCTCGCACAAGAAACAACGATTCGGCACAGAAATAGACTCGTGAAACGAGACATCATCGAATCAGAAATAAACTCGATTGCATCTCGTTTCGGATTGCCGATTCGGTGTTTCTGCGTCTATTTCGAGTATTTGCATTCAAATGCACCGATCTCGCACAAGAAACAACGATTCGGCACAGAAATAGACTCGTAAATCGAGGAATCATCGAATGTGAAATAAACTCGATTGCATCTCGTTTCGGATTGTCGATTCGGTGTTTCTGCATCTATTTCGAGTATTTGCATTCAAATGCACCGATCTCGCACAAGAAACAACGATTCGGCACAGAAATAGACTCGTAAATCGAGGAATCATCGAATGTGAAATAAACTCGATTGCATCGCGCTTCGGCATGCCGATTCGGTGTTTCTGCGTCTATTTCGAGTATTTGCATTCAAATGCACGGATCTCGCACAAGAAACAACGATTCGGCACAGAAATAGACTCGTGAAACGAGACATCATCGAATCTGAAATAAACTAGATTGCATCGCGCTTCGGCTTGCCGATTCGGTGTTTCTGCGTCTATTTCGAGTATTTGCATTCAAATGCACCGATCTCGCACAAGAAACAACGATTCGGCACAGAAATAGACTCGTGAAACGAGACATCATCGAATCTGAAATAAACTAGATTGCATCGCGCTTCGGCTTGCCGATTCGGTGTTTCTGCGTCTATTTCGAGTATTTGCATTCAAATGCACCGATCTCGCACAAGAAACAACGATTCGGCACAGAAATAGACTCGTGAAACGAGACATCATCGAATCTGAAATAAACTCGATTGCATCTCGTTTCGGAATGTCGATTCGGTGTTTCTACGTCTATTTCGAGTATTTGCATTCAAATGCACCGATCTCGCACAAGAAACAACGATTCGGCACAGAAATAGACTCGTGAAACGAGACATCATCGAATCTGAAATAAACTAGATTGCATCGCGCTTCGGCTTGCCGATTCGGTGTTTCTGCGTCTATTTCGAGTATTTGCATTCAAATGCACCGACCTCGCACAAGAAACAACGATTCGGCACAGAAATAGACTCGTGAAACGAGACATCATCGAATCTGAAATAAACTAGATTGCATCGCGCTTCGGCTTGCCGATTCGGTGTTTCTGCGTCTATTTCGAGTATTTGCATTCAAATGCACGGATCTCGCACAAGAAACAACGATTCGGCACAGAAATAGACTCGTGAAACGAGACATCATCGAATCAGAAATAAACTCGATTGCATCTCGTTTCGGATTGCCGATTCGGTGTTTCTGCGTCTATATCGAGTATTTGCATTCAAATGCACCGACCTCGCACAAGAAACAACGATTCGGCACAGAAATAGACTCGTGAAACGAGACATCATCGAATCTGAAATAAACTAGATTGCATCGCGCTTCGGCTTGCCGATTCGGTGTTTCTGCGTCTATTTCGAGTATTTGCATTCAAATGCACGGATCTCGCACAAGAAACAACGATTCGGCACAGAAATAGACTCGTGAAACGAGACATCATCGAATCAGAAATAAACTCGATTGCATCTCGTTTCGGATTGCCGATTCGGTGTTTCTGCGTCTATTTCGAGTATTTGCATTCAAATGCACCGATCTCGCACAAGAAACAACGATTCGGCACAGAAATAGACTCGTAAATCGAGGAATCATCGAATGTGAAATAAACTCGATTGCATCGCGCTTCGGCTTGCCGATTCGGTGTTTCTGCGTCTATTTCGAGTATTTGCATTCAAATGCACGGATCTCGCACAAGAAACAACGATTCGGCACAGAAATAGACTCGTGAAACGAGACATCATCGAATCTGAAATAAACTAGATTGCATCGCGCTTCGGCTTGCCGATTCGGTGTTTCTGCGTCTATTTCGAGTATTTGCATTCAAATGCACCGATCTCGCACAAGAAACAACGATTCGGCACAGAAATAGACTCGTGAAACGAGACATCATCGAATCTGAAATAAACTAGATTGCATCGCGCTTCGGCTTGCCGATTCGGTGTTTCTGCGTCTATTTCGAGTATTTGCATTCAAATGCACCGATCTCGCACAAGAAACAACGATTCGGCACAGAAATAGACTCGTGAAACGAGACATCATCGAATCTGAAATAAACTCGATTGCATCTCGTTTCGGAATGTCGATTCGGTGTTTCTACGTCTATTTCGAGTATTTGCATTCAAATGCACCGATCTCGCACAAGAAACAACGATTCGGCACAGAAATAGACTCGTGAAACGAGACATCATCGAATCTGAAATAAACTAGATTGCATCGCGCTTCGGCTTGCCGATTCGGTGTTTCTGCGTCTATTTCGAGTATTTGCATTCAAATGCACCGACCTCGCACAAGAAACAACGATTCGGCACAGAAATAGACTCGTGAAACGAGACATCATCGAATCTGAAATAAACTAGATTGCATCGCGCTTCGGCTTGCCGATTCGGTGTTTCTGCGTCTATTTCGAGTATTTGCATTCAAATGCACGGATCTCGCACAAGAAACAACGATTCGGCACAGAAATAGACTCGTGAAACGAGACATCATCGAATCAGAAATAAACTCGATTGCATCTCGTTTCGGATTGCCGATTCGGTGTTTCTGCGTCTATATCGAGTATTTGCATTCAAATGCACCGACCTCGCACAAGAAACAACGATTCGGCACAGAAATAGACTCGTGAAACGAGACATCATCGAATCTGAAATAAACTAGATTGCATCGCGCTTCGGCTTGCCGATTCGGTGTTTCTGCGTCTATTTCGAGTATTTGCATTCAAATGCACGGATCTCGCACAAGAAACAACGATTCGGCACAGAAATAGACTCGTGAAACGAGACATCATCGAATCAGAAATAAACTCGATTGCATCTCGTTTCGGATTGCCGATTCGGTGTTTCTGCGTCTATTTCGAGTATTTGCATTCAAATGCACCGATCTCGCACAAGAAACAACGATTCGGCACAGAAATAGACTCGTAAATCGAGGAATCATCGAATGTGAAATAAACTCGATTGCATCTCGTTTCGGATTGTCGATTCGGTGTTTCTGCATCTATTTCGAGTATTTGCATTCAAATGCACCGATCTCACACAAGAATCAACGATTCGGCACAGAAATAGACTCGTGAAACGAGACATCATCGAATCTGAAATAAACTCGATTGCATCGCGCTTCGGCTTGCCGATTCGGTGTTTCTGCGTCTATTTCGAGTATTTGCATTCAAATGCACGGATCTCGCACAAGAAACAACGATTCGGCACAGAAATAGACTCGTGAAACGAGACATCATCGAATCTGAAATAAACTAGATTGCATCGCGCTTCGGCTTGCCGATTCGGTGTTTCTGCGTCTATTTCGAGTATTTGCATTCAAATGCACCGATCTCGCACAAGAAACAACGATTCGGCACAGAAATAGACTCGTGAAACGAGACATCATCGAATCTGAAATAAACTCGATTGCATCTCGTTTCGGAATGTCGATTCGGTGTTTCTACGTCTATTTCGAGTATTTGCATTCAAATGCACCGATCTCGCACAAGAAACAACGATTCGGCACAGAAATAGACTCGTGAAACGAGACATCATCGAATCTGAAATAAACTAGATTGCATCGCGCTTCGGCTTGCCGATTCGGTGTTTCTGCGTCTATTTCGAGTATTTGCATTCAAATGCACGGATCTCGCACAAGAAACAACGATTCGGCACAGATATAGACTCGTGAAACGAGACATCATCGAATCAGAAATAAACTCGATTGCATCTCGTTTCGGATTGCCGATTCGGTGTTTCTGCGTCTATTTCGAGTATTTGCATTCAAATGCACCGATCTCGCACAAGAAACAACGATTCGGCACAGAAATAGACTCGTGAAACGAGACATCATCGAATCAGAAATAATCTCGATTGCATCTCGTTTCGGATTGCCGATTCGGTGTTTCTGCGTCTATTTCGAGTATTTGCATTCAAATGCACCGACCTCGCACAAGAAACAACGATTCGGCACAGAAATAGACTCGTGAAACGAGACATCATCGAATCTGAAATAAACTAGATTGCATCGCGCTTCGGCTTGCCGATTCGGTGTTTCTGCGTCTATTTCGAGTATTTGCATTCAAATGCACGGATCTCGCACAAGAAACAACGATTCGGCACAGAAATAGACTCGTGAAACGAGACATCATCGAATCAGAAATAAACTCGATTGCATCTCGTTTCGGATTGCCGATTCGGTGTTTCTGCGTCTATTTCGAGTATTTGCATTCAAATGCACCGATCTCGCACAAGAAACAACGATTCGGCACAGAAATAGACTCGTAAATCGAGGAATCATCGAATGTGAAATAAACTCGATTGCATCTCGTTTCGGATTGTCGATTCGGTGTTTCTGCATCTATTTCGAGTATTTGCATTCAAATGCACCGATCTCACACAAGAATCAACGATTCGGCACAGAAATAGACTCGTGAAACGAGACATCATCGAATCTGAAATAAACTCGATTGCATCGCGCTTCGGCTTGCCGATTCGGTGTTTCTGCGTCTATTTCGAGTATTTGCATTCAAATGCACGGATCTCGCACAAGAAACAACGATTCGGCACAGAAATAGACTCGTGAAACGAGACATCATCGAATCTGAAATAAACTAGATTGCATCGAGCTTCGGCTTGCCGATTCGGTGTTTCTGCGTCTATTTCGAGTATTTGCATTCAAATGCACCGATCTCGCACAAGAAACAACGATTCGGCACAGAAATAGACTCGTGAAACGAGACATCATCGAATCTGAAATAAACTCGATTGCATCTCGTTTCGGAATGTCGATTCGGTGTTTCTACGTCTATTTCGAGTATTTGCATTCAAATGCACCGATCTCGCACAAGAAACAACGATTCGGCACAGAAATAGACTCGTGAAACGAGACATCATCGAATCTGAAATAAACTAGATTGCATCGCGCTTCGGCTTGCCGATTCGGTGTTTCTGCGTCTATTTCGAGTATTTGCATTCAAATGCACGGATCTCGCACAAGAAACAACGATTCGGCACAGAAATAGACTCGTGAAACGAGACATCATCGAATCAGAAATAAACTCGATTGCATCTCGTTTCGGATTGCCGATTCGGTGTTTCTGCGTCTATTTCGAGTATTTGCATTCAAATGCACCGATCTCGCACAAGAAACAACGATTCGGCACAGAAATAGACTCGTAAATCGAGGAATCATCGAATGTGAAATAAACTCGATTGCATCTCGTTTCGGATTGCCGATTCGGTGTTTCTGCGTCTATTTCGAGTATTTGCATTCAAATGCACCGATCTCGCACAAGAATCAACGATTCGGCACAGAAATAGACTCGTGAAACGAGACATCATCGAATCTGAAATAAACTCGATTGCATCGCGCTTCGGCTTGCCGATTCGGTGTTTCTGCGTCTATTTCGAGTATTTGCATTCAAATGCACGGATCTCGCACAAGAAACAACGATTCGGCACAGAAATAGACTCGTGAAACGAGACATCATCGAATCTGAAATAAACTAGATTGCATCTCGTTTCGGAATGTCGATTCGGTGTTTCTGCGTCTATTTCGAGTATTTGCATTCAAATGCACCGATCTCGCACAAGAAACAACGATTCGGCACAGAAATAGACTCGTGAAACGAGACATCATCGAATCTGAAATAAACTAGATTGCATCGCGCTTCGGCTTGCCGATTCGGTGTTTCTGCGTCTATTTCGAGTATTTGCATTCAAATGCACGGATCTCGCACAAGAAACAACGATTCGGCACAGAAATAGACTCGTGAAACGAGACATCATCGAATCAGAAATAAACTCGATTGCATCTCGTTTCGGATTGCCGATTCGGTGTTTCTGCGTCTATTTCGAGTATTTGCATTCAAATGCACCGATCTCGCACAAGAAACAACGATTCGGCACAGAAATAGACTCGTAAATCGAGGAATCATCGAATGTGAAATAAACTCGATTGCATCTCGTTTCGGATTGTCGATTCGGTGTTTCTGCATCTATTTCGAGTATTTGCATTCAAATGCACCGATCTCGCACAAGAAACAACGATTCGGCACAGAAATAGACTCGTAAATCGAGGAATCATCGAATGTGAAATAAACTCGATTGCATCTCGTTTCGGATTGCCGATTCGGTGTTTCTGCGTCTATTTCGAGTATTTGCATTCAAATGCACCGATCTCGCACAAGAAACAACGATTCGGCACAGAAATAGACTCGTAAATCGAGGAATCATCGAATGTGAAATAAACTCGATTGCATCTCGTTTCGGATTGTCGATTCGGTGTTTCTGCATCTATTTCGAGTATTTGCATTCAAATGCACCGATCTCACACAAGAATCAACGATTCGGCACAGAAATAGACTCGTGAAACGAGACATCATCGAATCTGAAATAAACTCGATTGCATCGCGCTTCGGCTTGCCGATTCGGTGTTTCTGCGTCTATTTCGAGTATTTGCATTCAAATGCACGGATCTCGCACAAGAAACAACGATTCGGCACAGAAATAGACTCGTGAAACGAGACATCATCGAATCTG
This sequence comes from Lasioglossum calceatum, assembly GCA_963966675.1. Taxonomy (NCBI): domain Eukaryota; kingdom Metazoa; phylum Arthropoda; class Insecta; order Hymenoptera; family Halictidae; genus Lasioglossum; species Lasioglossum calceatum. The sequence continues at coordinate 12,564 of CAXAAD010000374.1, forward strand.
AAATAAACTAGATTGCATCGCGCTTCGGCTTGCCGATTCGGTGTTTCTGCGTCTATTTCGAGTATTTGCATTCAAATGCACCGATCTCGCACAAGAAACAACGATTCGGCACAGAAATAGACTCGTGAAACGAGACATCATCGAATCTGAAATAAACTCGATTGCATCTCGTTTCGGAATGTCGATTCGGTGTTTCTGCGTCTATTTCGAGTATTTGCATTCAAATGCACCGACCTCGCACAAGAAACAACGATTCGGCACAGAAATAGACTCGTAAATCGAGGAATCATCGAATGTGAAATAAACTCGATTGCATCTCGTTTCGGATTGTCGATTCGGTGTTTCTGCATCTATTTCGAGTATTTGCATTCAAATGCACCGATCTCACACAAGAATCAACGATTCGGCACAGAAATAGACTCGTGAAACGAGACATCATCGAATCTGAAATAAACTCGATTGCATCGCGCTTCGGCTTGCCGATTCGGTGTTTCTGCGTCTATTTCGAGTATTTGCATTCAAATGCACGGATCTCGCACAAGAAACAACGATTCGGCACAGAAATAGACTCGTGAAACGAGACATCATCGAATCTGAAATAAACTAGATTGCATCGCGCTTCGGCTTGCCGATTCGGTGTTTCTGCATCTATTTCGAGTATTTGCATTCAAATGCACCGATCTCGCACAAGAAACAACGATTCGGCACAGAAATAGACTCGTGAAACGAGACATCATCGAATCTGAAATAAACTAGATTGCATCTCGTTTCGGAATGTCGATTCGGTGTTTCTGCGTCTATTTCGAGTATTTGCATTCAAATGCACCGATCTCGCACAAGAAACAACGATTCGGCACAGAAATAGACTCGTGAAACGAGACATCATCGAATCTGAAATAAACTAGATTGCATCGCGCTTCGGCTTGCCGATTCGGTGTTTCTGCGTCTATTTCGAGTATTTGCATTCAAATGCACGGATCTCGCACAAGAAACAACGATTCGGCACAGAAATAGACTCGTGAAACGAGACATCATCGAATCAGAAATAAACTCGATTGCATCTCGTTTCGGATTGCCGATTCGGTGTTTCTGCGTCTATTTCGAGTATTTGCATTCAAATGCACCGATCTCGCACAAGAAACAACGATTCGGCACAGAAATAGACTCGTAAATCGAGGAATCATCGAATGTGAAATAAACTCGATTGCATCTCGTTTCGGATTGTCGATTCGGTGTTTCTGCATCTATTTCGAGTATTTGCATTCAAATGCACCGATCTCGCACAAGAAACAACGATTCGGCACAGAAATAGACTCGTAAATCGAGGAATCATCGAATGTGAAATAAACTCGATTGCATCGCGCTTCGGCTTGCCGATTCGGTGTTTCTGCGTCTATTTCGAGTATTTGCATTCAAATGCACGGATCTCGCACAAGAAACAACGATTCGGCACAGAAATAGACTCGTGAAACGAGACATCATCGAATCTGAAATAAACTAGATTGCATCGCGCTTCGGCTTGCCGATTCGGTGTTTCTGCGTCTATTTCGAGTATTTGCATTCAAATGCACCGATCTCGCACAAGAAACAACGATTCGGCACAGAAATAGACTCGTGAAACGAGACATCATCGAATCTGAAATAAACTAGATTGCATCGCGCTTCGGCTTGCCGATTCGGTGTTTCTGCGTCTATTTCGAGTATTTGCATTCAAATGCACCGACCTCGCACAAGAAACAACGATTCGGCACAGAAATAGACTCGTGAAACGAGACATCATCGAATCTGAAATAAACTAGATTGCATCGCGCTTCGGCTTGCCGATTCGGTGTTTCTGCGTCTATTTCGAGTATTTGCATTCAAATGCACGGATCTCGCACAAGAAACAACGATTCGGCACAGAAATAGACTCGTGAAACGAGACATCATCGAATCTGAAATAAACTAGATTGCATCGCGCTTCGGCTTGCCGATTCGGTGTTTCTGCGTCTATTTCGAGTATTTGCATTCAAATGCACGGATCTCGCACAAGAAACAACGATTCGGCACAGAAATAGACTCGTGAAACGAGACATCATCGAATCAGAAATAAACTCGATTGCATCTCGTTTCGGATTGCCGATTCGGTGTTTCTGCGTCTATATCGAGTATTTGCATTCAAATGCACCGACCTCGCACAAGAAACAACGATTCGGCACAGAAATAGACTCGTGAAACGAGACATCATCGAATCTGAAATAAACTAGATTGCATCGCGCTTCGGCTTGCCGATTCGGTGTTTCTGCGTCTATTTCGAGTATTTGCATTCAAATGCACGGATCTCGCACAAGAAACAACGATTCGGCACAGAAATAGACTCGTGAAACGAGACATCATCGAATCAGAAATAAACTCGATTGCATCTCGTTTCGGATTGCCGATTCGGTGTTTCTGCGTCTATTTCGAGTATTTGCATTCAAATGCACCGATCTCGCACAAGAAACAACGATTCGGCACAGAAATAGACTCGTAAATCGAGGAATCATCGAATGTGAAATAAACTCGATTGCATCTCGTTTCGGATTGTCGATTCGGTGTTTCTGCATCTATTTCGAGTATTTGCATTCAAATGCACCGATCTCACACAAGAATCAACGATTCGGCACAGAAATAGACTCGTGAAACGAGACATCATCGAATCTGAAATAAACTCGATTGCATCGCGCTTCGGCTTGCCGATTCGGTGTTTCTGCGTCTATTTCGAGTATTTGCATTCAAATGCACGGATCTCGCACAAGAAACAACGATTCGGCACAGAAATAGACTCGTGAAACGAGACATCATCGAATCTGAAATAAACTAGATTGCATCGCGCTTCGGCTTGCCGATTCGGTGTTTCTGCGTCTATTTCGAGTATTTGCATTCAAATGCACCGATCTCGCACAAGAAACAACGATTCGGCACAGAAATAGACTCGTGAAACGAGACATCATCGAATCTGAAATAAACTCGATTGCATCTCGTTTCGGAATGTCGATTCGGTGTTTCTACGTCTATTTCGAGTATTTGCATTCAAATGCACCGATCTCGCACAAGAAACAACGATTCGGCACAGAAATAGACTCGTGAAACGAGACATCATCGAATCTGAAATAAACTAGATTGCATCGCGCTTCGGCTTGCCGATTCGGTGTTTCTGCGTCTATTTCGAGTATTTGCATTCAAATGCACGGATCTCGCACAAGAAACAACGATTCGGCACAGATATAGACTCGTGAAACGAGACATCATCGAATCAGAAATAAACTCGATTGCATCTCGTTTCGGATTGCCGATTCGGTGTTTCTGCGTCTATTTCGAGTATTTGCATTCAAATGCACCGATCTCGCACAAGAAACAACGATTCGGCACAGAAATAGACTCGTGAAACGAGACATCATCGAATCAGAAATAAACTCGATTGCATCTCGTTTCGGATTGCCGATTCGGTGTTTCTGCGTCTATTTCGAGTATTTGCATTCAAATGCACCGACCTCGCACAAGAAACAACGATTCGGCACAGAAATAGACTCGTGAAACGAGACATCATCGAATCTGAAATAAACTAGATTGCATCGCGCTTCGGCTTGCCGATTCGGTGTTTCTGCGTCTATTTCGAGTATTTGCATTCAAATGCACGGATCTCGCACAAGAAACAACGATTCGGCACAGAAATAGACTCGTGAAACGAGACATCATCGAATCAGAAATAAACTCGATTGCATCTCGTTTCGGATTGCCGATTCGGTGTTTCTGCGTCTATTTCGAGTATTTGCATTCAAATGCACCGATCTCGCACAAGAAACAACGATTCGGCACAGAAATAGACTCGTAAATCGAGGAATCATCGAATGTGAAATAAACTCGATTGCATCTCGTTTCGGATTGTCGATTCGGTGTTTCTGCATCTATTTCGAGTATTTGCATTCAAATGCACCGATCTCACACAAGAATCAACGATTCGGCACAGAAATAGACTCGTGAAACGAGACATCATCGAATCTGAAATAAACTCGATTGCATCGCGCTTCGGCTTGCCGATTCGGTGTTTCTGCGTCTATTTCGAGTATTTGCATTCAAATGCACGGATCTCGCACAAGAAACAACGATTCGGCACAGAAATAGACTCGTGAAACGAGACATCATCGAATCTGAAATAAACTAGATTGCATCGAGCTTCGGCTTGCCGATTCGGTGTTTCTGCGTCTATTTCGAGTATTTGCATTCAAATGCACCGATCTCGCACAAGAAACAACGATTCGGCACAGAAATAGACTCGTGAAACGAGACATCATCGAATCTGAAATAAACTCGATTGCATCTCGTTTCGGAATGTCGATTCGGTGTTTCTACGTCTATTTCGAGTATTTGCATTCAAATGCACCGATCTCGCACAAGAAACAACGATTCGGCACAGAAATAGACTCGTGAAGCGAGACATCATCGAATCTGAAATAAACTAGATTGCATCGCGCTTCGGCTTGCCGATTCGGTGTTTCTGCGTCTATTTCGAGTATTTGCATTCAAATGCACGGATCTCGCACAAGAAACAACGATTCGGCACAGAAATAGACTCGTGAAACGAGACATCATCGAATCAGAAATAAACTCGATTGCATCTCGTTTCGGATTGCCGATTCGGTGTTTCTGCGTCTATTTCGAGTATTTGCATTCAAATGCACCGATCTCGCACAAGAAACAACGATTCGGCACAGAAATAGACTCGTAAATCGAGGAATCATCGAATGTGAAATAAACTCGATTGCATCTCGTTTCGTATTGCCGATTCGGTGTTTCTGCGTCTATTTCGAGTATTTGCATTCAAATGCACCGATCTCGCACAAGAATCAACGATTCGGCACAGAAATAGACTCGTGAAACGAGACATCATCGAATCTGAAATAAACTCGATTGCATCGCGCTTCGGCTTGCCGATTCGGTGTTTCTGCGTCTATTTCGAGTATTTGCATTCAAATGCACGGATCTCGCACAAGAAACAACGATTCGGCACAGAAATAGACTCGTGAAACGAGACATCATCGAATCTGAAATAAACTAGATTGCATCGCGCTTCGGCTTGCCGATTCGGTGTTTCTGCATCTATTTCGAGTATTTGCATTCAAATGCACCGATCTCGCACAAGAAACAACGATTCGGCACAGAAATAGACTCGTGAAACGAGACATCATCGAATCTGAAATAAACTAGATTGCATCTCGTTTCGGAATGTCGATTCGGTGTTTCTGCGTCTATTTCGAGTATTTGCATTCAAATGCACCGATCTCGCACAAGAAACAACGATTCGGCACAGAAATAGACTCGTGAAACGAGACATCATCGAATCTGAAATAAACTAGATTGCATCGCGCTTCGGCTTGCCGATTCGGTGTTTCTGCGTCTATTTCGAGTATTTGCATTCAAATGCACGGATCTCGCACAAGAAACAACGATTCGGCACAGAAATAGACTCGTGAAACGAGACATCATCGAATCAGAAATAAACTCGATTGCATCTCGTTTCGGATTGCCGATTCGGTGTTTCTGCGTCTATTTCGAGTATTTTTATTCAAATGCACCGATCTCGCACAAGAAACAACGATTCGGCACAGAAATAGACTCGTAAATCGAGGAATCATCGAATGTGAAATAAACTCGATTGCATCTCGTTTCGGATTGTCGATTCGGTGTTTCTGCATCTATTTCGAGTATTTGCATTCAAATGCACCGATCTCGCACAAGAAACAACGATTCGGCACAGAAATAGACTCGTAAATCGAGGAATCATCGAATGTGAAATAAACTCGATTGCATCGCGCTTCGGCTTGCCGATTCGGTGTTTCTGCGTCTATTTCGAGTATTTGCATTCAAATGCACGGATCTCGCACAAGAAACAACGATTCGGCACAGAAATAGACTCGTGAAACGAGACATCATCGAATCTGAAATAAACTAGATTGCATCGCGCTTCGGCTTGCCGATTCGGTGTTTCTGCGTCTATTTCGAGTATTTGCATTCAAATGCACCGATCTCGCACAAGAAACAACGATTCGGCACAGAAATAGACTCGTGAAACGAGACATCATCGAATCTGAAATAAACTCGATTGCATCTCGTTTCGGAATGTCGATTCGGTGTTTCTACGTCTATTTCGAGTATTTGCATTCAAATGCACCGATCTCGCACAAGAAACAACGATTCGGCACAGAAATAGACTCGTGAAACGAGACATCATCGAATCTGAAATAAACTAGATTGCATCGCGCTTCGGCTTGCCGATTCGGTGTTTCTGCGTCTATTTCGAGTATTTGCATTCAAATGCACGGATCTCGCACAAGAAACAACGATTCGGCACAGATATAGACTCGTGAAACGAGACATCATCGAATCAGAAATAAACTCGATTGCATCTCGTTTCGGATTGCCGATTCGGTGTTTCTGCGTCTATTTCGAGTATTTGCATTCAAATGCACCGATCTCGCACAAGAAACAACGATTCGGCACAGAAATAGACTCGTGAAACGAGACATCATCGAATCAGAAATAAACTCGATTGCATCTCGTTTCGGATTGCCGATTCGGTGTTTCTGCGTCTATTTCGAGTATTTGCATTCAAATGCACCGACCTCGCACAAGAAACAACGATTCGGCACAGAAATAGACTCGTGAAACGAGACATCATCGAATCAGAAATAAACTCGATTGCATCTCGTTTCGGATTGCCGATTCGGTGTTTCTGCGTCTATTTCGAGTATTTGCATTCAAATGCACCGATCTCGCACAAGAAACAACGATTCGGCACAGAAATAGACTCGTAAATCGAGGAATCATCGAATGTGAAATAAACTCGATTGCATCTCGTTTCGGATTGTCGATTCGGTGTTTCTGCATCTATTTCGAGTATTTGCATTCAAATGCACCGATCTCACACAAGAATCAACGATTCGGCACAGAAATAGACTCGTGAAACGAGACATCATCGAATCTGAAATAAACTCGATTGCATCGCGCTTCGGCTTGCCGATTCGGTGTTTCTGCGTCTATTTCGAGTATTTGCATTCAAATGCACGGATCTCGCACAATAAACAACGATTCGGCACAGAAATAGACTCGTGAAACGAGACATCATCGAATCTGAAATAAACTAGATTGCATCGAGCTTCGGCTTGCCGATTCGGTGTTTCTGCGTCTATTTCGAGTATTTGCATTCAAATGCACCGATCTCGCACAAGAAACAACGATTCGGCACAGAAATAGACTCGTGAAACGAGACATCATCGAATCTGAAATAAACTCGATTGCATCTCGTTTCGGAATGTCGATTCGGTGTTTCTACGTCTATTTCGAGTATTTGCATTCAAATGCACCGATCTCGCACAAGAAACAACGATTCGGCACAGAAATAGACTCGTGAAACGAGACATCATCGAATCTGAAATAAACTAGATTGCATCGCGCTTCGGCTTGCCGATTCGGTGTTTCTGCGTCTATTTCGAGTATTTGCATTCAAATGCACGGATCTCGCACAAGAAACAACGATTCGGCACAGAAATAGACTCGTGAAACGAGACATCATCGAATCAGAAATAAACTCGATTGCATCTCGTTTCGGATTGCCGATTCGGTGTTTCTGCGTCTATTTCGAGTATTTGCATTCAAATGCACCGATCTCGCACAAGAAACAACGATTCGGCACAGAAATAGACTCGTAAATCGAGGAATCATCGAATGTGAAATAAACTCGATTGCATCTCGTTTCGGATTGCCGATTCGGTGTTTCTGCGTCTATTTCGAGTATTTGCATTCAAATGCACCGATCTCGCACAAGAATCAACGATTCGGCACAGAAATAGACTCGTGAAACGAGACATCATCGAATCTGAAATAAACTCGATTGCATCGCGCTTCGGCTTGCCGATTCGGTGTTTCTGCGTCTATTTCGAGTATTTGCATTCAAATGCACGGATCTCGCACAAGAAACAACGATTCGGCACAGAAATAGACTCGTGAAACGAGACATCATCGAATCTGAAATAAACTAGATTGCATCGCGCTTCGGCTTGCCGATTCGGTGTTTCTGCATCTATTTCGAGTATTTGCATTCAAATGCACCGATCTCGCACAAGAAACAACGATTCGGCACAGAAATAGACTCGTGAAACGAGACATCATCGAATCTGAAATAAACTAGATTGCATCTCGTTTCGGAATGTCGATTCGGTGTTTCTGCGTCTATTTCGAGTATTTGCATTCAAATGCACCGATCTCGCACAAGAAACAACGATTCGGCACAGAAATAGACTCGTGAAACGAGACATCATCGAATCTGAAATAAACTAGATTGCATCGCGCTTCGGCTTGCCGATTCGGTGTTTCTGCGTCTATTTCGAGTATTTGCATTCAAATGCACGGATCTCGCACAAGAAACAACGATTCGGCACAGAAATAGACTCGTGAAACGAGACATCATCGAATCAGAAATAAACTCGATTGCATCGCGCTTCGGCTTGCCGATTCGGTGTTTCTGCGTCTATTTCGAGTATTTGCATTCAAATGCACGGATCTCGCACAAGAAACAACGATTCGGCACAGATATAGACTCGTGAAACGAGACATCATCGAATCAGAAATAAACTCGATTGCATCTCGTTTCGGATTGCCGATTCGGTGTTTCTGCGTCTATTTCGAGTATTTGCATTCAAATGCACCGATCTCGCACAAGAAACAACGATTCGGCACAGAAATAGACTCGTGAAACGAGACATCATCGAATCAGAAATAAACTCGATTGCATCTCGTTTCGGATTGCCGATTCGGTGTTTCTGCGTCTATTTCGAGTATTTGCATTCAAATGCACCGACCTCGCACAAGAAACAACGATTCGGCACAGAAATAGACTCGTGAAACGAGACATCATCGAATCAGAAATAAACTCGATTGCATCTCGTTTCGGATTGCCGATTCGGTGTTTCTGCGTCTATTTCGAGTATTTGCATTCAAATGCACCGATCTCGCACAAGAAACAACGATTCGGCACAGAAATAGACTCGTAAATCGAGGAATCATCGAATGTGAAATAAACTCGATTGCATCTCGTTTCGGATTGTCGATTCGGTGTTTCTGCATCTATTTCGAGTATTTGCATTCAAATGCACCGATCTCACACAAGAATCAACGATTCGGCACAGAAATAGACTCGTGAAACGAGACATCATCGAATCTGAAATAAACTCGATTGCATCGCGCTTCGGCTTGCCGATTCGGTGTTTCTGCGTCTATTTCGAGTATTTGCATTCAAATGCACGGATCTCGCACAAGAAACAACGATTCGGCACAGAAATAGACTCGTGAAACGAGACATCATCGAATCTGAAATAAACTAGATTGCATCGAGCTTCGGCTTGCCGATTCGGTGTTTCTGCGTCTATTTCGAGTATTTGCATTCAAATGCACCGATCTCGCACAAGAAACAACGATTCGGCACAGAAATAGACTCGTGAAACGAGACATCATCGAATCTGAAATAAACTCGATTGCATCTCGTTTCGGAATGTCGATTCGGTGTTTCTACGTCTATTTCGAGTATTTGCATTCAAATGCACCGATCTCGCACAAGAAACAACGATTCGGCACAGAAATAGACTCGTGAAACGAGACATCATCGAATCTGAAATAAACTAGATTGCATCGCGCTTCGGCTTGCCGATTCGGTGTTTCTGCGTCTATTTCGAGTATTTGCATTCAAATGCACGGATCTCGCACAAGAAACAACGATTCGGCACAGAAATAGACTCGTGAAACGAGACATCATCGAATCAGAAATAAACTCGATTGCATCTCGTTTCGGATTGCCGATTCGGTGTTTCTGCGTCTATTTCGAGTATTTGCATTCAAATGCACCGATCTCGCACAAGAAACAACGATTCGGCACAGAAATAGACTCGTAAATCGAGGAATCATCGAATGTGAAATAAACTCGATTGCATCTCGTTTCGGATTGCCGATTCGGTGTTTCTGCGTCTATTTCGAGTATTTGCATTCAAATGCACCGATCTCGCACAAGAATCAACGATTCGGCACAGAAATAGACTCGTGAAACGAGACATCATCGAATCTGAAATAAACTCGATTGCATCGCGCTTCGGCTTGCCGATTCGGTGTTTCTGCGTCTATTTCGAGTATTTGCATTCAAATGCACGGATCTCGCACAAGAAACAACGATTCGGCACAGAAATAGACTCGTGAAACGAGACATCATCGAATCTGAAATAAACTAGATTGCATCGCGCTTCGGCTTGCCGATTCGGTGTTTCTGCATCTATTTCGAGTATTTGCATTCAAATGCACCGATCTCGCACAAGAAACAACGATTCGGCACAGAAATAGACTCGTGAAACGAGACATCATCGAATCTGAAATAAACTAGATTGCATCTCGTTTCGGAATGTCGATTCGGTGTTTCTGCGTCTATTTCGAGTATTTGCATTCAAATGCACCGATCTCGCACAAGAAACAACGATTCGGCACAGAAATAGACTCGTGAAACGAGACATCATCGAATCTGAAATAAACTAGATTGCATCGCGCTTCGGCTTGCCGATTCGGTGTTTCTGCGTCTATTTCGAGTATTTGCATTCAAATGCACGGATCTCGCACAAGAAACAACAATTCGGCACAGAAATAGACTCGTGAAACGAGACATCATCGAATCAGAAATAAACTCGATTGCATCTCGTTTCGGATTGCCGATTCGGTGTTTCTGCGTCTATTTCGAGTATTTGCATTCAAATGCACCGATCTCGCACAAGAAACAACGATTCGGCACAGAAATAGACTCGTAAATCGAGGAATCATCGAATGTGAAATAAACTCGATTGCATCTCGTTTCGGATTGTCGATTCGGTGTTTCTGCATCTATTTCGAGTATTTGCATTCAAATGCACCGATCTCGCACAAGAAACAACGATTCGGCACAGAAATAGACTCGTAAATCGAGGAATCATCGAATGTGAAATAAACTCGATTGCATCTCGTTTCGGATTGCCGATTCGGTGTTTCTGCGTCTATTTCGAGTATTTGCATTCAAATGCACCGATCTCGCACAAGAAACAACGATTCGGCACAGAAATAGACTCGTAAATCGAGGAATCATCGAATGTGAAATAAACTCGATTGCATCTCGTTTCGGATTGTCGATTCGGTGTTTCTGCATCTATTTCGAGTATTTGCATTCAAATGCACCGATCTCACACAAGAATCAACGATTCGGCACAGAAATAGACTCGTGAAACGAGACATCATCGAATCTGAAATAAACTCGATTGCATCGCGCTTCGGCTTGCCGATTCGGTGTTTCTGCGTCTATTTCGAGTATTTGCATTCAAATGCACGGATCTCGCACAAGAAACAACGATTCGGCACAGAAATAGACTCGTGAAACGAGACATCATCGAATCTGAAATAAACTAGATTGCATCGCGCTTCGGCTTGCCGATTCGGTGTTTCTGCGTCTATTTCGAGTATTTGCATTCAAATGCACCGATCTCGCACAAGAAACAACGATTCGGCACAGAAATAGACTCGTGAAACGAGACATCATCGAATCTGAAATAAACTCGATTGCATCTCGTTTCGGAATGTCGATTCGGTGTTTCTGCGTCTATTTCGAGTATTTGCATTCAAATGCACCGACCTCGCACAAGAAACAACGATTCGGCACAGAAATAGACTCGTGAAACGAGACATCATCGAATCTGAAATAAACTCGATTGCATCGCGCTTCGGCTTGCCGATTCGGTGTTTCTGCGTCTATTTCGAGTATTTGCATTCAAATGCACGGATCTCGCACAAGAAACAACGATTCGGCACAGAAATAGACTCGTGAAACGAGACATCATCGAATCAGAAATAAACTAGATTGCATCGCGCTTCGGATTGTCGATTCGGTGTTTCTGTGTCTATTTCGAGTATTTGCATTCAAATGCACGGATCTCGCACAAGAAACAACGATTCAGCACAGAAATAGACTCGTGAAACGAGACATCATCGAATCAGAAATAAACTCGATTGCATCTCGTTTCGGATTGCCGATTCGGTGTTTCTGCGTCTATTTCGAGTATTTGCATTCAAATGCACCGATCTCGCACAAGAAACAACGATTCGGCACAGAAATAGACTCGTAAATCGAGGAATCATCGAATGTGAAATAAACTCGATTGCATCTCGTTTCGGATTGTCGATTCGGTGTTTCTGCATCTATTTCGAGTATTTGCATTCAAATGCACCGATCTCGCACATGAAACAACGATTCGGCACAGAAATAGACTCGTAAATCGAGGAATCATCGAATGTGAAATAAACTCGATTGCATCTCGTTTCGGATTGTCGATTCGGTGTTTCTGCATCTATTTCGAGTATTTGCATTCAAATGCACCGATCTCGCACAAGAAACAACGATTCGGCACAGAAATAGACTCGTAAATCGAGGAATCATCGAATGTGAAATAAACTCGATTGCATCTCGTTTCGGATTGTCGATTCGGTGTTTCTGCATCTATTTCGAGTATTTGCATTCAAATGCACCGATCTCACACAAGAATCAACGATTCGGCACAGAAATAGACTCGTGAAACGAGACATCATCGAATCTGAAATAAACTCGATTGCATCTCGTTTCGGATTGTCGATTCGGTGTTTCTGCTTCTATTTCGAGTATTTGCATTCAAATGCACCGATCTTGCACAAGAAACAACGATTCGGCACAGAAATAGACTCGTGAAACGAGACATCATCGAATCAGAAATAAACTAGATTGCATCGCGCTTCGGATTGTCGATTCGGTGTTTCTGCGTCTATTTCGAGTATCTGCATTCAAATGCTCCGATCTCGCACAAGAAACAACGATTCGGCACAGAAATAGACTCGTGAAACGAGACATCATCGAATCTGAAATAAACTCGATTGCATCTCGTTTCGGAATGTCGATTCGGTGTTTCTGCGTCTATTTCGAGTATTTGCATTCAAATGCACCGATCTCGCACAAGAAACAACGATTCGGCACAGAAATAGACTCGTGAAACGAGACATCATCGAATCTGAAATAAACTAGATTGCATCGCGCTTCGGCTTGCCGATTCGGTGTTTCTGCGTCTATTTCGAGTATTTGCATTCAAATGCACGGATCTCGCACAAGAAACAACGATTCGGCACAGAAATAGACTCGTGAAACGAGACATCATCGAATCAGAAATAAACTCGATTGCATCTCGTTTCGGATTGCCGATTCGGTGTTTCTGCGTCTATTTCGAGTATTTGCATTCAAATGCACCGATCTCGCACAAGAAACAACGATTCGGCACAAAAATAGACTCGTAAATCGAGGAATCATCGAATGTGAAATAAACTCGATTGCATCTCGTTTCGGATTGTCGATTCGGTGTTTCTGCATCTATTTCGAGTATTTGCATTCAAATGCACCGATCTCGCACAAGAAACAACGATTCGGCACAGAAATAGACTCGTAAATCGAGGAATCATCGAATGTGAAATAAACTCGATTGCATCTCGTTTCGGATTGCCGATTCGGTGTTTCTGCGTCTATTTCGAGTATTTGCATTCAAATGCACCGATCTCGCACAAGAAACAACGATTCGGCACAGAAATAGACTCGTAAATCGAGGAATCATCGAATGTGAAATAAACTCGATTGCATCTCGTTTCGGATTGTCGATTCGGTGTTTCTGCATCTATTTCGAGTATTTGCATTCAAATGCACCGATCTCACACAAGAATCAACGATTCGGCACAGAAATAGACTCGTGAAACGAGACATCATCGAATCTGAAATAAACTCGATTGCATCGCGCTTCGGCTTGCCGATTCGGTGTTTCTGCGTCTATTTCGAGTATTTGCATTCAAATGCACGGATGTCGCACAAGAAACAACGATTCGGCACAGAAATAGACTCGTGAAACGAGACATCATCGAATCTGAAATAAACTAGATTGCATCGCGCTTCGGCTTGCCGATTCGGTGTTTCTGCGTCTATTTCGAGTATTTGCATTCAAATGCACCGATCTCGCACAAGAAACAACGATTCGGCACAGAAATAGACTCGTGAAACGAGACATCATCGAATCTGAAATAAACTCGATTGCATCTCGTTTCGGAATGTCGATTCGGTGTTTCTGCGTCTATTTCGAGTATTTGCATTCAAATGCACCGACCTCGCACAAGAAACAACGATTCGGCACAGAAATAGACTCGTGAAACGAGACATCATCGAATCTGAAATAAACTAGATTGCATCGCGCTTCGGCTTGCCGATTCGGTGTTTCTGCGTCTATTTCGAGTATTTGCATTCAAATGCACGGATCTCGCACAAGAAACAACGATTCGGCACAGAAATAGACTCGTGAAACGAGACATCATCGAATCAGAAATAAACTCGATTGCATCTCGTTTCGGATTGTCGATTCGGTGTTTCTGCATCTATTTCGAGTATTTGCATTCAAATGCACCGATCTCGCACAAGAAACAACGATTCGGCACAGAAATAGACTCGTAAATCGAGGAATCATCGAATGTGAAATAAACTCGATTGTATCTCGTTTCGGATTGTCGATTCGGTGTTTCTGCATCTATTTCGAGTATTTGCATTCAAATGCACCGATCTCGCACAAGAAACAACGATTCGGCACAGAAATAGACTCGTGAAACGAGACATCATCGAATCTGAAATAAACTCGATTGCATCTCGTTTCGGATTGTCGATTCGGTGTTTCTGCTTCTATTTCGAGTATTTGCATTCAAATGCACCGATCTTGCACAAGAAACAACGATTCGGCACAGAAATAGACTCGTGAAACGAGACATCATCGAATCAGAAATAAACTAGATTGCATCGCGCTTCGGATTGTCGATTCGGTGTTTCTGCGTCTATTTCGAGTATCTGCATTCAAATGCTCCGATCTCGCACAAGAAACAACGATTCGGCACAGAAATAGACTCGTGAAACGAGACATCATCGAATCTGAAATAAACTCGATTGCATCTCGTTTCGGAATGTCGATTCGGTGTTTCTGCGTCTATTTCGAGTATTTGCATTCAAATGCACCGATCTCGCACAAGAAACAACGATTCGGCACAGAAATAGACTCGTGAAACGAGACATCATCGAATCTGAAATAAACTAGATTGCATCGCGCTTCGGCTTGCCGATTCGGTGTTTCTGCGTCTATTTCGAGTATTTGCATTCAAATGCACGGATCTCGCACAAGAAACAACGATTCGGCACAGAAATAGACTCGTGAAACGAGACATCATCGAATCAGAAATAAACTCGATTGCATCTCGTTTCGGATTGCCGATTCGGTGTTTCTGCGTCTATTTCGAGTATTTGCATTCAAATGCACCGATCTCGCACAAGAAACAACGATTCGGCACAAAAATAGACTCGTAAATCGAGGAATCATCGAATGTGAAATAAACTCGATTGCATCTCGTTTCGGATTGTCGATTCGGTGTTTCTGCATCTATTTCGAGTATTTGCATTCAAATGCACCGATCTCGCACAAGAAACAACGATTCGGCACAGAAATAGACTCGTAAATCGAGGAATCATCGAATGTGAAATAAACTCGATTGCATCTCGTTTCGGATTGCCGATTCGGTGTTTCTGCGTCTATTTCGAGTATTTGCATTCAAATGCACCGATCTCGCACAAGAAACAACGATTCGGCACAGAAATAGACTCGTAAATCGAGGAATCATCGAATGTGAAATAAACTCGATTGCATCTCGTTTCGGATTGTCGATTCGGTGTTTCTGCATCTATTTCGAGTATTTGCATTCAAATGCACCGATCTCACACAAGAATCAACGATTCGGCACAGAAATAGACTCGTGAAACGAGACATCATCGAATCTGAAATAAACTCGATTGCATCGCGCTTCGGCTTGCCGATTCGGTGTTTCTGCGTCTATTTCGAGTATTTGCATTCAAATGCACGGATGTCGCACAAGAAACAACGATTCGGCACAGAAATAGACTCGTGAAACGAGACATCATCGAATCTGAAATAAACTAGATTGCATCGCGCTTCGGCTTGCCGATTCGGTGTTTCTGCGTCTATTTCGAGTATTTGCATTCAAATGCACCGATCTCGCACAAGAAACAACGATTCGGCACAGAAATAGACTCGTGAAACGAGACATCATCGAATCTGAAATAAACTCGATTGCATCTCGTTTCGGAATGTCGATTCGGTGTTTCTGCGTCTATTTCGAGTATTTGCATTCAAATGCACCGACCTCGCA
Organism: Lasioglossum calceatum; assembly: GCA_963966675.1. NCBI lineage: Eukaryota > Metazoa > Arthropoda > Insecta > Hymenoptera > Halictidae > Lasioglossum > Lasioglossum calceatum. The sequence continues at coordinate 28,896 of CAXAAD010000374.1, forward strand.
CAAGAAACAACGATTCGGCACAGAAATAGACTCGTGAAACGAGACATCATCGAATCTGAAATAAACTAGATTGCATCGCGCTTCGGCTTGCCGATTCGGTGTTTCTGCGTCTATTTCGAGTATTTGCATTCAAATGCACGGATCTCGCACAAGAAACAACGATTCGGCACAGAAATAGACTCGTGAAACGAGACATCATCGAATCAGAAATAAACTCGATTGCATCTCGTTTCGGATTGTCGATTCGGTGTTTCTGCATCTATTTCGAGTATTTGCATTCAAATGCACCGATCTCGCACAAGAAACAACGATTCGGCACAGAAATAGACTCGTAAATCGAGGAATCATCGAATGTGAAATAAACTCGATTGTATCTCGTTTCGGATTGTCGATTCGGTGTTTCTGCATCTATTTCGAGTATTTGCATTCAAATGCACCGATCTCGCACAAGAAACAACGATTCGGCACAGAAATAGACTCGTGAAACGAGACATCATCGAATCTGAAATAAACTCGATTGCATCGCGCTTCGGCTTGCCGATTCGGTGTTTCTGCGTCTATTTCGAGTATTTGCATTCAAATGCACGGATCTCGCACAAGAAACAACGATTCGGCACAGAAATAGACTCGTGAAACGAGACATCATCGAATCAGAAATAAACTAGATTGCATCGCGCTTCGGATTGTCGATTCGGTGTTTCTGTGTCTATTTCGAGTATTTGCATTCAAATGCACGGATCTCGCACAAGAAACAACGATTCAGCACAGAAATAGACTCGTGAAACGAGACATCATCGAATCAGAAATAAACTCGATTGCATCTCGTTTCGGATTGCCGATTCGGTGTTTCTGCGTCTATTTCGAGTATTTGCATTCAAATGCACCGATCTCGCACAAGAAACAACGATTCGGCACAGAAATAGACTCGTAAATCGAGGAATCATCGAATGTGAAATAAACTCGATTGCATCTCGTTTCGGATTGTCGATTCGGTGTTTCTGCATCTATTTCGAGTATTTGCATTCAAATGCACCGATCTCGCACATGAAACAACGATTCGGCACAGAAATAGACTCGTAAATCGAGGAATCATCGAATGTGAAATAAACTCGATTGCATCTCGTTTCGGATTGTCGATTCGGTGTTTCTGCATCTATTTCGAGTATTTGCATTCAAATGCACCGATCTCGCACAAGAAACAACGATTCGGCACAGAAATAGACTCGTAAATCGAGGAATCATCGAATGTGAAATAAACTCGATTGCATCTCGTTTCGGATTGTCGATTCGGTGTTTCTGCATCTATTTCGAGTATTTGCATTCAAATGCACCGATCTCACACAAGAATCAACGATTCGGCACAGAAATAGACTCGTGAAACGAGACATCATCGAATCTGAAATAAACTCGATTGCATCTCGTTTCGGATTGTCGATTCGGTGTTTCTGCTTCTATTTCGAGTATTTGCATTCAAATGCACCGATCTTGCACAAGAAACAACGATTCGGCACAGAAATAGACTCGTGAAACGAGACATCATCGAATCAGAAATAAACTAGATTGCATCGCGCTTCGGATTGTCGATTCGGTGTTTCTGCGTCTATTTCGAGTATCTGCATTCAAATGCTCCGATCTCGCACAAGAAACAACGATTCGGCACAGAAATAGACTCGTGAAACGAGACATCATCGAATCTGAAATAAACTCGATTGCATCTCGTTTCGGAATGTCGATTCGGTGTTTCTGCGTCTATTTCGAGTATTTGCATTCAAATGCACCGATCTCGCACAAGAAACAACGATTCGGCACAGAAATAGACTCGTGAAACGAGACATCATCGAATCTGAAATAAACTAGATTGCATCGCGCTTCGGCTTGCCGATTCGGTGTTTCTGCGTCTATTTCGAGTATTTGCATTCAAATGCACGGATCTCGCACAAGAAACAACGATTCGGCACAGAAATAGACTCGTGAAACGAGACATCATCGAATCAGAAATAAACTCGATTGCATCTCGTTTCGGATTGCCGATTCGGTGTTTCTGCGTCTATTTCGAGTATTTGCATTCAAATGCACCGATCTCGCACAAGAAACAACGAATCGGCACAGAAATAGACTCGTAAATCGAGGAATCATCGAATGTGAAATAAACTCGATTGCATCTCGTTTCGGATTGTCGATTCGGTGTTTCTGCATCTATTTCGAGTATTTGCATTCAAATGCACCGATCTCACACAAGAATCAACGATTCGGCACAGAAATAGACTCGTGAAACGAGACATCATCGAATCTGAAATAAACTCGATTGCATCGCGCTTCGGCTTGCCGATTCGGTGTTTCTGCGTCTATTTCGAGTATTTGCATTCAAATGCACGGATGTCGCACAAGAAACAACGATTCGGCACAGAAATAGACTCGTGAAACGAGACATCATCGAATCTGAAATAAACTAGATTGCATCGCGCTTCGGCTTGCCGATTCGGTGTTTCTGCGTCTATTTCGAGTATTTGCATTCAAATGCACCGATCTCGCACAAGAAACAACGATTCGGCACGGAAATAGACTCGTGAAACGAGACATCATCGAATCTGAAATAAACTCGATTGCATCTCGTTTCGGAATGTCGATTCGGTGTTTCTGCGTCTATTTCGAGTATTTGCATTCAAATGCACCGACCTCGCACAAGAAACAACGATTCGGCACAGAAATAGACTCGTGAAACGAGACATCATCGAATCTGAAATAAACTAGATTGCATCGCGCTTCGGCTTGCCGATTCGGTGTTTCTGCGTCTATTTCGAGTATTTGCATTCAAATGCACGGATCTCGCACAAGAAACAACGATTCGGCACAGAAATAGACTCGTGAAACGAGACATCATCGAATCAGAAATAAACTCGATTGCATCTCGTTTCGGATTGTCGATTCGGTGTTTCTGCATCTATTTCGAGTATTTGCATTCAAATGCACCGATCTCGCACAAGAAACAACGATTCGGCACAGAAATAGACTCGTAAATCGAGGAATCATCGAATGTGAAATAAACTCGATTGTATCTCGTTTCGGATTGTCGATTCGGTGTTTCTGCATCTATTTCGAGTATTTGCATTCAAATGCACCGATCTCGCACAAGAAACAACGATTCGGCACAGAAATAGACTCGTGAAACGAGACATCATCGAATCTGAAATAAACTCGATTGCATCTCGTTTCGGATTGTCGATTCGGTGTTTCTGCTTCTATTTCGAGTATTTGCATTCAAATGCACCGATCTTGCACAAGAAACAACGATTCGGCACAGAAATAGACTCGTGAAACGAGACATCATCGAATCAGAAATAAACTAGATTGCATCGCGCTTCGGATTGTCGATTCGGTGTTTCTGCGTCTATTTCGAGTATCTGCATTCAAATGCTCCGATCTCGCACAAGAAACAACGATTCGGCACAGAAATAGACTCGTGAAACGAGACATCATCGAATCTGAAATAAACTCGATTGCATCTCGTTTCGGAATGTCGATTCGGTGTTTCTGCGTCTATTTCGAGTATTTGCATTCAAATGCACCGATCTCGCACAAGAAACAACGATTCGGCACAGAAATAGACTCGTGAAACGAGACATCATCGAATCTGAAATAAACTAGATTGCATCGCGCTTCGGCTTGCCGATTCGGTGTTTCTGCGTCTATTTCGAGTATTTGCATTCAAATGCACGGATCTCGCACAAGAAACAACGATTCGGCACAGAAATAGACTCGTGAAACGAGACATCATCGCATCAGAAATAAACTCGATTGCATCTCGTTTCGGATTGCCGATTCGGTGTTTCTGCGTCTATTTCGAGTATTTGCATTCAAATGCACCGATCTCGCACAAGAAACAACGATTCGGCACAAAAATAGACTCGTAAATCGAGGAATCATCGAATGTGAAATAAACTCGATTGCATCTCGTTTCGGATTGTCGATTCGGTGTTTCTGCATCTATTTCGAGTATTTGCATTCAAATGCACCGATCTCGCACAAGAAACAACGATTCGGCACAGAAATAGACTCGTAAATCGAGGAATCATCGAATGTGAAATAAACTCGATTGCATCTCGTTTCGGATTGCCGATTCGGTGTTTCTGCGTCTATTTCGAGTATTTGCATTCAAATGCACCGATCTCGCACAAGAAACAACGATTCGGCACAGAAATAGACTCGTAAATCGAGGAATCATCGAATGTGAAATAAACTCGATTGCATCTCGTTTCGGATTGTCGATTCGGTGTTTCTGCATCTATTTCGAGTATTTGCATTCAAATGCACCGATCTCACACAAGAATCAACGATTCGGCACAGAAATAGACTCGTGAAACGAGACATCATCGAATCTGAAATAAACTCGATTGCATCGCGCTTCGGCTTGCCGATTCGGTGTTTCTGCGTCTATTTCGAGTATTTGCATTCAAATGCACGGATGTCGCACAAGAAACAACGATTCGGCACAGAAATAGACTCGTGAAACGAGACATCATCGAATCTGAAATAAACTAGATTGCATCGCGCTTCGGCTTGCCGATTCGGTGTTTCTGCGTCTATTTCGAGTATTTGCATTCAAATGCACCGATCTCGCACAAGAAACAACGATTCGGCACAGAAATAGACTCGTGAAACGAGACATCATCGAATCTGAAATAAACTCGATTGCATCTCGTTTCGGAATGTCGATTCGGTGTTTCTGCGTCTATTTCGAGTATTTGCATTCAAATGCACCGACCTCGCACAAGAAACAACGATTCGGCACAGAAATAGACTCGTGAAACGAGACATCATCGAATCTGAAATAAACTCGATTGCATCGCGCTTCGGCTTGCCGATTCGGTGTTTCTGCGTCTATTTCGAGTATTTGCATTCAAATGCACGGATCTCGCACAAGAAACAACGATTCGGCACAGAAATAGACTCGTGAAACGAGACATCATCGAATCTGAAATAAACTAGATTGCATCGCGCTTCGGCTTGCCGATTCGGTGTTTCTGCGTATATTTCGAGTATTTGCATTCAAATGCACCGATCTCGCACAAGAAACAACGATTCGGCACAGAAATAGACTCGTGAAACGAGACATCATCGAATCAGAAATAAACTCGATTGCATCTCGTTTCGGATTGCCGATTCGGTGTTTCTGCGTCTATTTCGAGTATTTGCATTCAAATGCACCGATCTCGCACAAGAAACAACGATTCGGCACAGAAATAGACTCGTAAATCGAGGAATCATCGAATGTGAAATAAACTCGATTGCATCTCGTTTCGGATTGTCGATTCGGTGTTTCTGCATCTATTTCGAGTATTTGCATTCAAATGCACCGATCTCGCACAAGAAACAACGATTCGGCACAGAAATAGACTCGTAAATCGAGGAATCATCGAATGTGAAATAAACTCGATTGCATCTCGTTTCGGATTGCCGATTCGGTGTTTCTGCGTCTATTTCGAGTATTTGCATTCAAATGCACCGATCTCGCACAAGAAACAACGATTCGGCACAGAAATAGACTCGTAAATCGAGGAATCATCGAATGTGAAATAAACTCGATTGCATCTCGTTTCGGATTGTCGATTCGGTGTTTCTGCATCTATTTCGAGTATTTGCATTCAAATGCACCGATCTCACACAAGAATCAACGATTCGGCACAGAAATAGACTCGTGAAACGAGACATCATCGAATCTGAAATAAACTCGATTGCATCGCGCTTCGGCTTGCCGATTCGGTGTTTCTGCGTCTATTTCGAGTATTTGCATTCAAATGCACGGATCTCGCACAAGAAACAACGATTCGGCACAGAAATAGACTCGTGAAACGAGACATCATCGAATCAGAAATAAACTCGATTGCATCTCGTTTCGGATTGCCGATTCGGTGTTTCTGCGTCTATTTCGAGTATTTGCATTCAAATGCACCGATCTCGCACAAGAAACAACGATTCGGCACAGAAATAGACTCGTAAATCGAGGAATCATCGAATGTGAAATAAACTCGATTGCATCTCGTTTCGGATTGTCGATTCGGTGTTTCTGCATCTATTTCGAGTATTTGCATTCAAATGCACCGATCTGACACAAGAATCAACGATTCGGCACAGAAATAGACTCGTGAAACGAGACATCATCGAATCTGAAATAAACTCGATTGCATCGCGCTTCGGCTTGCCGATTCGGTGTTTCTGCGTCTATTTCGAGTATTTGCATTCAAATGCACGGATCTCGCACAAGAAACAACGATTCGGCTCAGAAATAGACTCGTGAAACGAGACATCATCGAATCTGAAATAAACTAGATTGCATCGCGCTTCGGCTTGCCGATTCTGTGTTTCTGCGTCTATTTCGAGTATTTGCATTCAAATGCACCGATCTCGCACAAGAAACAACGATTCGGCACAGAAATAGACTCGTGAAACGAGACATCATCGAATCTGAAATAAACTAGATTGCATCGCGCTTCGGCTTGCCGATTCGGTGTTTCTGCGTCTATTTCGAGTATTTGCATTCAAATGCACGGATCTCGCACAAGAAACAACGATTCGGCACAGAAATAGACTCGTGAACGAGACATCATCGAATCAGAAATAAACTCGATTGCATCTCGTTTCGGATTGTCGATTCGGTGTTTCTGCATCTATTTCGAGTATTTGCATTCAAATGCACCGATCTCACACAAGAATCAACGATTCGGCACAGAAATAGACTCGTGAAATGAGACATCATCGAATCTGAAATAAACTCGACTGCATCGCGCTTCGGCTTGCCGATTCGGTGTTTCTGCGTCTATTTCGAGTATTTGCATTCAAATGCACGGATCTCGCACAAGAAACAACGATTCGGCACAGAAATAGACTCGTGAAACGAGACATCATCGAATCTGAAATAAACTAGATTGCATCGCGCTTCGGCTTGCCGATTCGGTGTTTCTGCGTCTATTTCGAGTATTTGCATTCAAATGCACCGATCTCGCACAAGAAACAACGATTCGGCACAGAAATAGACTCGTGAAACGAGACATCATCGAATCTGAAATAAACTCGATTGCATCTCGTTTCGGAATGTCGATTCGGTGTTTCAGCGTCTATTTCGAGTATTTGCATTCAAATGCACCGACCTCGCACAAGAAATAACGATTCGGCACAGAAATAGACTCGTGAAACGAGACATCATCGAATCTGAAATAAACTAGATTGCATCGCGCTTCGGCTTGCCGATTCGGTGTTTCTGCGTCTATTTCGAGTATTTGCATTCAAATGCACGGATCTCGCACAAGAAACAACGATTCGGCACAGAAATAGACTCGTGAAACGAGACATCATCGAATCAGAAATAAACTAGATTGCATCGCGCTTCGGATTGTCGATTCGGTGTTTCTGCGTCTATTTCGAGTATTTGCATTCAAATGCACGGATCTCGCACAAGAAACAACGATTCAGCACAGAAATAGACTCGTGAAACGAGACATCATCGAATCAGAAATAAACTCGATTGCATCTCGTTTCGGATTGCCGATTCGGTGTTTCTGCGTCTATTTCGAGTATTTGCATTCAAATGCACCGATCTCGCACAAGAAACAACGATTCGGCACAGAAATAGACTCGTAAATCGAGGAATCATCGAATGTGAAATAAACTCGATTGCATCTCGTTTCGGATTGTCGATTCGGTGTTTCTGCATCTATTTCGAGTATTTGCATTCAAATGCACCGATCTCGCACAAGAAACAACGATTCGGCACAGAAATAGACTCGTAAATCGTGGAATCATCGAATGTGAAATAAACTCGATTGCATCTCGTTTCGGATTGCCGATTCGGTGTTTCTGCGTCTATTTCGAGTATTTGCATTCAAATGCACCGATCTCGCACAAGAAACAACGATTCGGCACAGAAATAGACTCGTGAAACGAGACATCATCGAATCTGAAATAAACTAGATTGCATCGCGCTTCGGCTTGCCGATTCGGTGTTTCTGCGTCTATTTCGAGTATTTGCATTCAAATGCACCGATCTCGCACAAGAAACAACGATTCGGCACAGAAATAGACTCGTGAAACGAGACATCATCGAATCTGAAATAAACTAGATTGCATCGCGCTTCGGCTTGCCGATTCGGTGTTTCTGCGTCTATTTCGAGTATTTGCATTCAAATGCACGGATCTCGCACAAGAAACAACGATTCGGCACAGAAATAGACTCGTGAAACGAGACATCATCGAATCAGAAATAAACTCGATTGCATCTCGTTTCGGATTGCCGATTCGGTGTTTCTGCGTCTATTTCGAGTATTTGCATTCAAATACACCGATCTCGCACAAGAAACAACGATTCGGCACAGAAATAGACTCGTAAATCGAGGAATCATCGAATGTGAAATAAACTCGATTGCATCTCGTTTCGGATTGTCGATTCGGTGTTTCTGCATCTATTTCGAGTATTTGCATTCAAATGCACCGATCTCGCACAAGAAACAACGATTCGGCACAGAAATAGACTCGTAAATCGAGGAATCATCGAATGTGAAATAAACTCGATTGCATCTCGTTTCGGATTGCCGATTCGGTGTTTCTGCGTCTATTTCGAGTATTTGCATTCAAATGCACCGATCTCGCACAAGAAACAACGATTCGGCACAGAAATAGACTCGTAAATCGAGGAATCATCGAATGTGAAATAAACTCGATTGCATCTCGTTTCGGATTGTCGATTCGGTGTTTCTGCATCTATTTCGAGTATTTGCATTCAAATGCACCGATCTCACACAAGAATCAACGATTCGGCACAGAAATAGACTCGTGAAATGAGACATCATCGAATCTGAAATAAACTCGACTGCATCGCGCTTCGGCTTGCCGATTCGGTGTTTCTGCGTCTATTTCGAGTATTTGCATTCAAATGCACGGATCTCGCACAAGAAACAACGATTCGGCACAGAAATAGACTCGTGAAACGAGACATCATCGAATCTGAAATAAACTAGATTGCATCGCGCTTCGGCTTGCCGATTCGGTGTTTCTGCGTCTATTTCGAGTATTTGCATTCAAATGCACCGATCTCGCACAAGAAACAACGATTCGGCACAGAAATAGACTCGTGAAACGAGACATCATCGAATCTGAAATAAACTCGATTGCATCTCGTTTCGGAATGTCGATTCGGTGTTTCAGCGTCTATTTCGAGTATTTGCATTCAAATGCACCGACCTCGCACAAGAAATAACGATTCGGCACAGAAATAGACTCGTGAAACGAGACATCATCGAATCTGAAATAAACTAGATTGCATCGCGCTTCGGCTTGCCGATTCGGTGTTTCTGCGTCTATTTCGAGTATCTGCATTCAAATGCTCCGATCTCGCACAAGAAACAACGATTCGGCACAGAAATAGACTCGTGAAACGAGACATCATCGAATCTGAAATAAACTCGGTTGCATCTCGTTTCGGAATGTCGATTCGGTGTTTCTGCGTCTATTTCGAGTATTTGCATTCAAATGCACCGATCTCGCACAAGAAACAACGATTCGGCACAGAAATAGACTCGTGAAACGAGACATCATCGAATCTGAAATAAACTAGATTGCATCGCGCTTCGGCTTGCCGATTCGGTGTTTCTGCGTCTATTTCGAGTATTTGCATTCAAATGCACGGATCTCGCACAAGAAACAACGATTCGGCACAGAAATAGACTCGTGAAACGAGACATCATCGAATCAGAAATAAACTCGATTGCATCTCGTTTCGGATTGCCGATTCGGTGTTTCTGCGTCTATTTCGAGTATTTGCATTCAAATGCACCGATCTCGCACAAGAAACAACGATTCGGCACAGAAATAGACTCGTAAATCGAGGAATCATCGAATGTGAAATAAACTCGATTGCATCTCGTTTCGGATTGTCGATTCGGTGTTTCTGCATCTATTCCGAGTATTTGCATTCAAATGCACCGATCTCGCACAAGAAACAACGATTCGGCACAGAAATAGACTCGTAAATCGAGGAATCATCGAATGTGAAATAAACTCGATTGCATCTCGTTTCGGATTGCCGATTCGGTGTTTCTGCGTCTATTTCGAGTATTTGCATTCAAATGCACCGATCTCGCACAAGAAACAACGATTCGGCACAGAAATAGACTCGTAAATCGAGGAATCATCGAATGTGAAATAAACTCGATTGCATCTCGTTTCGGATTGTCGATTCGGTGTTTCTGCATCTATTTCGAGTATTTGCATTCAAATGCACCGATCTCACACAAGAATCAACGATTCGGCACAGAAATAGACTCGTGAAACGAGACATCATCGAATCTGAAATAAACTCGATTGCATCGCGCTTCGGCTTGCCGATTCGGTGTTTCTGCGTCTATTTCGAGTATTTGCATTCAAATGCACGGATCTCGCACAAGAAACAACGATTCGGCACAGAAATAGACTCGTGAAACGAGACATCATCGAATATGAAATAAACTAGATTGCATCGCGCTTCGGCTTGCCGATTCGGTGTTTCTGCGTCTATTTCGAGTATTTGCATTCAAATGCACCGATCTCGCACAAGAAACAACGATTCGGCACAGAAATAGACTCGTGAAACGAGACATCATCGAATCTGAAATAAACTCGATTGCATCTCGTTTCGGATTGCCGATTCGGTGTTTCTGCGTCTATTTCGAGTATTTGCATTCAAATGCACCGATCTCGCACAAGAAACAACGATTCGGCACAGAAATAGACTCGTAAATCGAGGAATCATCGAATGTGAAATAAACTCGATTGCATCTCGTTTCGGATTGTCGATTCGGTGTTTCTGCATCTATTTCGAGTATTTGCATTCAAATGCACCGATCTCACACAAGAATCAACGATTCGGCACAGAAATAGACTCGTGAAACGAGACATCATCGAATCTGAAATAAACTCGATTGCATCGCGCTTCGGCTTGCCGATTCGGTGTTTCTGCGTCTATTTCGAGTATTTGCATTCAAATTGCACGGATCTCGCACAAGAAACAACGATTCGGCACAGAAATAGACTCGTGAAACGAGACATCATCGAATCTGAAATAAACTAGATTGCATCGCGCTTCGGATTGTCGATTCGGTGTATCTGCGTCTATTTCGAGTATTTGCATTCAAATGCACCGACCTCGCACAAGAAACAACGATTCGGCACAGAAATAGACTCGTGAAACGAGACATCATCGAATCTGAAATAAACTAGATTGCATCGCGCTTCGGCTTGCCGATTCGGTGTTTCTGCGTCTATTTCGAGTATTTGCATTCAAATGCACGGATCTCGCACAAGAAACAACGATTCGGCACAGAAATAGACTCGTGAAACGAGACATCATCGAATCAGAAATAAACTAGATTGCATCGCGCTTCGGATTGTCGATTCGGTGTTTCTGCGTCTATTTCGAGTATTTGCATTCAAATGCACCGATCTCGCACAAGAAACAACGATTCGGCACAGAAATAGACTCGTGAAACGAGACATCATCGAATCTGAAATAAACTCGATTGCATCTCGTTTCGGAATGTCGATTCGGTGTTTCTGCGTCTATTTCGAGTATTTGCATTCAAATGCACCGATCTCGCAGAAACAACGATTCGGCACAGAAATAGACTCGTGAAACGAGACATCATCGAATCTGAAATAAACTAGATTGCATCGCGCTTCGGCTTGCCGATTCGGTGTTTCTGCGTCCTATTCGAGTATTTGCATTCAAATGCACGGATCTCGCAGAAGAAACAACGATTCGGCACAGAAATAGACTCGTGAAACGAGACATCATCGAATCAGAAATAAACTCGATTGCATCTCGTTTCGGATTGTCGATTCGGTGTATCTGCGTCTATTTCGAGTATTTGCATTCAAATGCACCGACCTCGCACAAGGAAACAACGATTCGGCACAGAAATAGACTCGTGAAACGAGGACATCATCGAATCTGAAATAAACCTAGATTGCATCGCGCTTCGGATTGCCGATTCGGTGTTTCTGCGTCTATTTCGAGTATTTGCATTCAAATGCACCGATCTCGCACAAGAAACAACGATTCGGCACAGAAATAGACTCGTAAATCGAGGAATCATCGAATGTGAAATAAACTCGATTGCATCTCGTTTCGGATTGCCGATTCGGTGTTTCTGCGTCTATTTCGAGTATTTGCATTCAAATGCACCGATCTCGCACAAGAAACAACGATTCGGCACAGAAATAGACTCGTAAATCGAGGAATCATCGAATGTGAAATAAACTCGATTGCATCTCGTTTCGGATTGTCGATTCGGTGTTTCTGCATCTATTTCGAGTATTTGCATTCAAATGCACCGATCTCACACAAGAATCAACGATTCGGCACAGAAATAGACTCGTGAAATGAGACATCATCGAATCTGAAATAAACTCGACTGCATCGCGCTTCGGCTTGCCGATTCGGTGTTTCTGCGTCTATTTCGAGTATTTGCATTCAAATGCACGGATCTCGCACAAGAAACAACGATTCGGCACAGAAATAGACTCGTGAAACGAGACATCATCGAATCAGAAATAAACTAGATTGCATCGCGCTTCGGATTGTCGATTCGGTGTTTCTGCGTCTATTTCGAGTATTTGCATTCAAATGCACGGATCTCGCACAAGAAACAACGATTCAGCACAGAAATAGACTCGTGAAACGAGACATCATCGAATCAGAAATAAACTCGATTGCATCTCGTTTCGGATTGCCGATTCGGTGTTTCTGCGTCTATTTCGAGTATTTGCATTCAAATGCACCGATCTCGCACAAGAAACAACGATTCGGCACAGAAATAGACTCGTAAATCGAGGAATCATCGAATGTGAAATAAACTCGATTGCATCTCGTTTCGGATTGTCGATTCGGTGTTTCTGCATCTATTTCGAGTATTTGCATTCAAATGCACCGATCTCGCACAAGAAACAACGATTCGGCACAGAAATAGACTCGTAAATCGAGGAATCATCGAATGTGAAATAAACTCGATTGCATCTCGTGTCGGATTGCCGATTCGGTGTTTCTGCGTCTATTTCGAGTATTTGCATTCAAATGCACCGATCTCGCACAAGAAACAACGATTCGGCACAGAAATAGACTCGTAAATCGAGGAATCATCGAATGTGAAATAAACTCGATTGCATCTCGTTTCGGATTGTCGATTCGGTGTTTCTGCATCTATTTCGAGTATTTGCATTCAAATGCACCGATCTCACACAAGAATCAACGATTCGGCACAGAAATAGACTCGTGAAACGAGACATCATCGAATCTGAAATAAACTAGATTGCATCGCGCTTCGGCTTGCCGATTCGGTGTTTCTGCGTCTATTTCGAGTATTTGCATTCAGATGCACCGATCTCGCACAAGAAACAACGATTCGGCACAGAAATAGACTCGTGAAACGAGAAATCATCGAATCTGAAATAAACTCGATTGCATCTCGTTTCGGATTGTCGATTCGGTGTTTCTGCGTCTATTTCGAGTATTTGCATTCAAATGCACCGATCTTGCACAAGAAACAACGATTCGGCACAGAAATAGACTCGTGAAACGAGACATCATCGAATCAGAAATAAACTAGATTGCATCGCGCTTCGGATTGTCGATTCGGTGTTTCTGCGTCTATTTCGAGTATCTGCATTCAAATGCTCCGATCTCGCACAAGAAACAACGATTCGGCACAGAAATAGACTCGTGAAACGAGACATCATCGAATCTGAAATAAACTCGATTGCATCTCGTTTCGGAATGTCGATTCGGTGTTTCTGCGTCTATTTCGAGTATTTGCATTCAAATGCACCGATCTCGCACAAGAAACAACGATTCGGCACAGAAATAGACTCGTGAAACGAGACATCATCGAATCTGAAATAAACTAGATTACATCGCGCTTCGGCTTGCCGATTCGGTGTTTCTGCGTCTATTTCGAGTATTTGCATTCAAATGCACGGATCTCGCACAAGAAACAACGATTCGGCACAGAAATAGACTCGTGAAACGAGACATCATCGAATCAGAAATAAACTCGATTGCATCTCGTTTCGGATTGCCGATTCGGTGTTTCTGCGTCTATTTCGAGTATTTGCATTCAAATGCACCGATCTCGCACAAGAAACAACGATTCGGCACAGAAATAGTCTCGTAAATCGAGGAATCATCGAATGTGAAATAAACTCGATTGCATCTCGTTTCGGATTGTCGATTCGGTGTTTCTGCATCTATTTCGAGTATTTGCATTCAAATGCACCGATCTCGCACAAGAAACAACGATTCGGCACAAGAAATAGACTCGTAAATCGAGGAATCATCGAATGTGAAATAAACTCGATTGCATCTCGTTTCGGATTGCCGATTCGGTGTTTCTGCGTCTATTTCGAGTATTTGCATTCAAATGCACCGATCTCGCACAAGAAACAACGATTCGGCACAGAAATAGACTCGTAAATCGAGGAATCATCGAATGTGAAATAAACTCGATTGCATCTCGTTTCGGATTGTCGATTCGGTGTTTCTGCATCTATTTCGAGTATTTGCATTCAAATGCACCGATCTCACACAAGAATCAACGATTCGGCACAGAAATAGACTCGTGAAACGAGACATCATCGAATCTGAAATAAACTCGATTGCATCGCGCTTCGGCTTGCCGATTCGGTGTTTCTGCGTCTATTTCGAGTATTTGCATTCAAATGCACGGATCTCGCACAAGAAACAACGATTCGGCACAGAAATAGACTCGTGAAACGAGACATCATCGAATCTGAAATAAACTAGATTGCATCGCGCTTCGGCTTGCCGATTCGGTGTTTCTGCGTCTATTTCGAGTATTTGCATTCAAATGCACCGATCTCGCACAAGAAACAACGATTCGGCACAGAAATAGACTCGTGAAACGAGACATCATCGAATCTGAAATAAACTCGATTGCATCTCGTTTCGGATTGCCGATTCGGTGTTTCTGCGTCTATTTCGAGTATTTGCATTCAAATGCACCGATCTCGCACAAGAAACAACGATTCGGCACAGAAATAGACTCGTGAAACGAGACATCATCGAATCTGAAATAAACTCGATTGCATCGCGCTTCGGCTTGCCGATTCGGTGTTTCTGCGTCTATTTCGAGTATTTGCATTCAAATGCACGGATCTCGCACAAGAAACAACGATTCGGCACAGAAATAGACTCGTGAAACGAGACATCATCGAATCTGAAATAAACTAGATTGCATCGCGCTTCGGATTGTCGATTCGGTGTTTCTGCGTCTATTTCGAGTATTTGCATTCAAATGCACCGACCTCGAACAAGAAACAACGATTCGGCACAGAAATAGACTCGTGAAACGAGACATCATCGAATCAGAAATAAACTAGATTGCATCGCGCTTCGGATTGTCGATTCGGTGTTTCTGCGTCTATTTCGAGTATTTGCATTCAAATGCACCGATCTCGCACAAGAAACAACGATTCGGCACAGAAATAGACTCGTGAAACGAGACATCATCGAATCTGAAATAAACTCGATTGCCTCTCGTTTCGGATTGCCGATTCGGTGTTTATGCGTCTATTTCGAGTATTTGCATTCAAATGCACCGACCTCGCACAAGAAACAACGATTCGGCACAGAAATAGACTCGTGAAAAGAGACATCATCGAATCTGAAATAAACTCGATTGCATCGCGCTTCGGATTGTCGATTCGGTGTTTCTGCGTCTATTTCGAGTATTTGCATTCAAATGCACCGACCTCGCACAAGAAACACCATTTCGGCACAGAAATAGACTTGTAAAGCGAGGAATCATCGAATGTGAAATAAACTAGATTGCATCGCGCTTCGGATTGCCGATTCGGTGTTTCTGCGTCTATTTCGAGTATTTGCATTCAAATGCACCGATCTCGCACAAGAAACAACGATTCGGCACAGAAATAGACTCGTAAATCGAGGAATCATCGAATGTGAAATAAACTCGATTGCATCTCGTTTCGGATTGTCGATTCGGTGTTTCTGCATCTATTTCGAGTATTTGCATTCAAATGCACCGATCTCGCACAAGAAACAACGATTCGGCACAGAAATAGACTCGTAAATCGAGGAATCATCGAATGTGAAATAAACTCGATTGCATCTCGTTTCGGATTGCCGATTCGGTGTTTCTGCGTCTATTTCGAGTATTTGCATTCAAATGCACCGATCTCGCACAAGAAACAACGATTCGGCACAGAAATAGACTCGTAAATCGAGGAATCATCGAATGTGAAATAAACTCGATTGCATCTCGTTTCGGATTGTCGATTCGGTGTTTCTGCATCTATTTCGAGTATTTGCATTCAAATGCACCGATCTCACACAAGAATCAACGATTCGGCACAGAAATAGACTCGTGAAACGAGACATCATCGAATCTGAAATAAACTCGATTGCATCTCGTTTCGGAATGTCGATTCGGTGTTTCTGCGTCTATTTCGAGTATTTGCATTCAAATGCACCGATCTCGCACAAGAAACAACGATTCGGCACAGAAATAGACTCGTGAAACGAGACATCATCGAATCTGAAATAAACTCGATTGCATCTCGTTTCGGATTGCCGATTCGGTGTTTCTGCGTCTATTTCGAGTATTTGCATTCAAATGCACCGATCTCGCACAAGAAACAACGATTCGGCACAGAAATAGACTCGTGAAACGAGACATCATCGAATCTGAAATAAACTCGATTGCATCGCGCTTCGGCTTGCCGATTCGGTGTTTCTGCGTCTATTTCGAGTATTTGCATTCAAATGCACGGATCTCGCACAAGAAACAACGATTCGGCACAGAAATAGACTCATGAAACGAGACATCATCGAATCTGAAATAAACTAGATTGCATCGCGCTTCGGATTGTCGATTCGGTGTTTCTGCGTCTATTTCGATTATTTGCATTCAAATGCACCGACCTCGCACAAGAAACAACGATTCGGCACAGAAATAGACTCGTGAAACGAGACATCATCGAATCAGAAATAAACTAGATTGCATCGCGCTTCGGATTGTCGATTCGGTGTTTCTGCGTCTATTTCGAGTATTTGCATTCAAATGCACCGATCTCGCACAAGAAACAACGATTCGGCACAGAAATAGACTCGTGAAACGAGACATCATCGAATGTGAAATAAACTCGATTGCCTCTCGTTTCGGATTGCCGATTCGGTGTTTATGCGTCTATTTCGAGTATTTGCATTCAAATGCACCGACCTCGCACAAGAAACAACGATTCGGCACAGAAATAGACTCGTGAAACGAGACATCATCGAATCTGAAATAAACTAGATTGCATCGCGCTTCGGATTGTCGATTCGGTGTTTCTGCGTCTATTTCGAGTATTTGCATTCAAATGCACCGACCTCGCACAAGAAACACCATTTCGGCACAGAAATAGACTCGTAAAGCGAGGAATCATCGAATGTGAAATAAACTCGATTGCATCTCGTTTCGGATTGCCGATTCGGTGTTTCTGCGGCTATTTCGAGTATTTGCATTCAAATGCACCGATCTCGCACAAGAAACAACGATTCGGCACAGAAATAGACTCGTAAATCGAGGAATCATCGAATGTGAAATAAACTCGATTGCATCTCGTTTCGGATTGTCGATTCGGTGTTTCTGCATCTATTTCGAGTATTTGCATTCAAATGCACCGATCTCGCACAAGAATCAACGATTCGGCACAGAAATAGACTCGTGAAACGAGACATCATCGAATCTGAAATAAACTAGATTGCATCGCGCTTCGGCTTGCCGATTCGGTGTTTCTGCGTCTATTTCGAGTATTTGCATTCAAATGCACGGATCTCGCACTAGAAACAACGATTCGGCACAGAAATAGACTCGTGAAACGAGACATCATCGAATCTGAAATAAACTAGATTGCATCGCGCTTCGGCTTGCCGATTCGGTGTTTCTGCGTCTATTTCGAGTATTTGCATTCAAATGCACCGATCTCGCACAAGAAACAACGATTCGGCACAGAAATAGACTCGTAAATCGAGGAATCATCGAATGTGAAATAAACTCGATTGCATCTCGTTTCGGATTGCCGATTCGGTGTTTATGCGTCTATTGCGAGTATTTGCATTCAAATGCACCGACCTCGCACAAGAAACAACGATTCGGCACAGAAATAGACTCGTGAAACGAGACATCATCGAATCTGAAATAAACTAGATTGCATCGCGCTTCGGATTGTCGATTCGGTGTTTCTGCGTCTATTTCGAGTATTTGCATTCAAATGCACCGACCTCGCACAAGAAACACCATTTCGGCACAGAAATAGACTCGTAAAGCGAGGAATCATCGAATGTGAAATAAACTCGATTGCATCTCGTTTCGGATTGCCGATTCGGTGTTTCTGCGTCTATTTCGAGTATTTGCATTCAAATGCACCGATCTCGCACAAGAAACAACGATTCGGCACAGAAATAGACTCGTAAATCGAGGAATCATCGAATGTGAAATAAACTCGATTGCATCTCGTTTCGGATTGTCGATTCGGTGTTTCTGCATCTATTTCGAGTATTTGCATTCAAATGCACCGATCTCGCACAAGAAACAACGATTCGGCACAGAAATAGACTCGTGAAACGAGACATCATCGAATCTGAAATAAACTAGATTGCATCGCGCTTCGGATTGTCGATTCGGTGTTTCTGCGTCTATTTCGAGTATTTGCATTCAAATGCACCGACCTCGCACAAGAAACACCATTTCGGCACAGAAATAGACTCGTAAAGCGAGGAATCATCGAATGTGAAATAAACTCGATTGCATCGCGCTTCGGCTTGCCGATTCGGTGTTTCTGCGTCTATTTCGAGTATTTGCATTCAAATGCACGGATCTCGCACTAGAAACAACGATTCGGCACAGAAATAGACTCGTGAAACGAGACATCATCGAATGTGAAATAAACTCGATTGCATCTCGTTTCGGATTGTCGATTCGGTGTTTCTGCATCTATTTCGAGTATTTGCATTCAAATGCATCGATCTCGCACAAGAATCAACGATTCGGCACAGAAATAGACTCGTGAAACGAGACATCATCGAATCTGAAATAAACTAGATTGCATCGCGCTTCGGCTTGCCGATTCGGTGTTTCTGCGTCTTTTTCGAGTATTTGCATTCAAATGCACGGATCTCGCACAAGAAACAACGATTCGGCACAGAAATCGACTCGTGAAACGAGACATCATCGAATCTGAAATAAACTAGGGATGCGTACCGCGGGCTAACCCCAACCCAAACCCGGTTAACCGAGCGAGGTTTCTCTAACCGACGCTAACCCGGAGAGAACGGTTCTTAGGGCCCAGAGAGTGCCGGTTAACCCCGCTCGGACCCGGTTTAACCCGCAAAGAGCGGGTTTCAGAGCCTAGAGAAACCGGGTTAACCGGGTTACTAGTGAGATAAGATAGATACTTCTAGACAGTTTACTTCAGAGTTCAGAGATATACGAATATATGTAAATGTATTATGGAAAAAAAGAGATCCCTCAACAAAATTAATAATTCAATTTGTTTTAATGAACTTAATTATTACTAAATATATTTACTTACTTTCCCATCGTGGTACGATCGCTTCTGGTGGTAAAGGAACATTTGGCAGCTTTTCTTTATAAATTTTTATTCTATGTACGCGGTGCTTCTAAGAATATTTGTTTTACAGAAGCTATGTATTACTTTATTGACCAATGGAAAGTGCATTTGTATTTCCTCCGCTATTCTGTGCAATTCATGTGCTACTCATGTTGTATGTACCATATTAGGTTAAGATTGGGTCAGGATTATTACATAAAATAAAAGAATCTAATAATATATGTACATATATTTTGGTATCGTAGAAGTTAAGACCGCTCTAAAGAAAACGATAATTTTTTTAATATTGTACTATACGATTTGAACTTTTTTGGGAAGCTAGACCATTTAGTTTACTAAAGGATATGAAAAGAAATTTTTTCAAAAATTGCAATTGATCAGAATTGTTGAAAAAAGTTGATTTTTTAACTCTTTTATTTCGGCGGTCTATTGCCGAAAATCTTGAAAACCTGCCATTTTTACCATCTTTAAACGTTTGTAACTCATTGCAACGTCGACCGATCTTGACGAAATTTTCAAAATATGTTTAATTGGCACAGATCTACAAAACGTATTTTTTAAATTTTACAATATAGGCCCACATAAAAAAGTTAAAAAATCAACTTTTTTCAACAATTCCGATCAATTGCAATTTTTGAAAAAATTTATTTTCAAATCCTTTAGTAAACTAATTGCACTAGCTTCCCCCCAAAAGAATTCTAATCGTATAGTACAATATTAGAAAAGTTATCGTCTTCTTTAGAGCGGTCTTAAACTTTTGTCCGCTACTGTATATATTTTTTAAGCAAAGATACTTTGAAAAAATGTGATAGGAGATTGAAAAAATTCGAAGATTAATTGTGAAAATCTCGCAAGAAAATTATTCTTTTATATTGCTTTAAAACGGATCTAGGGCACTTCGTCGAAAGACATTTCGTCGAAAGACATTTCGTCGAAGTCATTTGGTCGAATGGACATTTCGTCGAAGTGACATTTCGTCGAAGTGACATTTCGTCGATGGGACATTTCGTCGAAGAGACATTTCGTCGAAAA
Organism: Lasioglossum calceatum; assembly: GCA_963966675.1. Taxonomy (NCBI): domain Eukaryota; kingdom Metazoa; phylum Arthropoda; class Insecta; order Hymenoptera; family Halictidae; genus Lasioglossum; species Lasioglossum calceatum. The sequence goes on from CAXAAD010000374.1 coordinate 49,599, forward strand.
TACATTTCGTCCAATTTTTTGACCCAAGTAAACCAAAACCAAAACCAAAACCAAAACCAAAACCAAAACCAAAACCAAAACCAAAACCAAAACCAAAACCAAAACCAAAACCAAAACCAAAACCAAAACCAAAACCAAAACCAAAACCAAAACCAAAACCAAAACCAAAACCAAAACCAAAACCAAAACCAAAACCAAAACCAAAACCAAAAACAAAACCAAAACCAAAACCAAAACCAATGTTACGGATGACGAACAGGTGTTCAATATCATCTCTGGCAGGAACCGTCCTAGATAAACGAACAGAGCCACCCTAGATAAATCTACATAGCTGTTTAGTTTAGTTTAGGGCCCAAACATACGCACGACCAACTGGTCGTTGACAAAATACGAATGTTCATTCAAAGGGTACTGACAGGTACCACCCGTCATTGCAGGGGTATATAAGCCCTTGCATTTCTACTCTCGTGGGCTAGTACTGTCGTAATCACGAATCGTGTCGCGTCGTGCTGCATCTCGGAAGTCAACTACCAGTGAGATCGGGCTAAAGTTCCCCTTCGAATCAAAAGTTAACCGTATAGATTCCGCGAGTTCGGTGTAAAATCTATTAGGCAGTGATAAGGTTGCTCCGAGACCCCCGCATTGCCAGTGCGTCAACACCGTGCATCTAGTTTAGGTAATACACTTCTACTTTCAATTCTTTCTATTCCAAACTCAATTCATTCGCGACAATTACACAATTGTAACACGAATTCTTATAATCAGAATATATCTGTGTTCTTTGATAATTAACGCAAATTCATTAAACCCATAATTATCGTCCAATATCCTAATCGAGTAATTGAACGTCCCCACACGATACAATCTTACCGCTCGAATTGTATCACTAAATTATACTAGTTACGAGGCTTACTAACTATCCTAACAGCTCCCTGATTTCGCATCAGGTTCGTCTGCGCTTGACTCCATTCCTAGAGGCTCCCTGACTTCGCGTCAGGTTCGTCCTCGCTGTCTATAATCCTAGCGGCTCCCCAATTTCGCATTGGGTTCGTCCGCGTACCTTTAACTAACAAACTGATACCATATTCCTAGTGCAACAACACTTCGCCGGCCACTCGTGCTGCTCGCGGCCCTGGCTCGTAACACCAAAACCAAAACCAAAACCAAAACCAAAACCAAAACCAAAACCAAAACCAAATCAAAAACCAAAACCAAAACCAAATCCAAAACCAAAACCAAAACCAAAAACAAAACCAAAAACAAAACAAAAAATTAAAACAAAAAATTAAAACAAAAACTTGGGTCAAGAAATTGGACGAAATGTATTTTCGACGAAATGTCTCTTCGACGAAATGTCCCATCGACGAAAAGTCACTTCGACGAAATGTCCATTCGACGAAATGTCCGAATTCGATTTTCGACGAAATGTCCTTCGACGAAATGTCCGGGTCCCCTTTAAAACAGTTGTGTATTAAGATATTATACCTTTACAATATATACAATATTTTTATGCTATCATAAAAAAATTTAACGAAACCTATAAACTTGATATATATCTATTTATTAAAAAATAATGATTAATTAAAAATTAATGATTAAATATAATTAATAAAATACAATAACCATTTTATATAATATTGAAAACATAGTCTTTTTAATATTACAATACGCACCTCAATATTGCATACACATACAGTGGGCGAAATAATGATAGGTTCACAGCACGAACTATAGCGTGTTTACTGTTGTCATTCTTATCTGCATCGCGGAACATCTCCTATGGTGTTTGTTTATATTTAGAAAAGTCGTGTTCTTACTACTGTAAGATGCATTTAGTTTAGTTTCAACAGCGCAAGTGTTGGGAGGTAATTGATTGTGAAATTTGTTAAAAATTATTCTGGTAATAGAGCGAAATAATCTTAGGTTCACAATAACACTGTCCAACACCAAATTTGTTCCCAAATTACTGTTGGGTCCTTCTTATAGAGTTTTTTGCGCTGATTCCGAATCTGTCCTTAATTGTTCTCCTATGCACACAGTTTTTGAGAAAAAGGAGTTTTAAAAAAAGACATATTTTCCAACTTTGAACAAATATTGTGATGTTATTATAAAAGATATTGAATTGTTCTTTACAGCAAAAGATTCCTTAGACTTTCCCGAATAGTGATATCCAATATTAATACATTATGAATGTTTAAACATGTTTAAACGATCATTAAAAACGAAAAGACACCACTTTGCACTAATTTTCGAGGATATTTTTGAATTTATCTCAAAAAATAATGGTCCAGCGGAAAATTGAACTATATCACCCGATAGAGCAGACTTTTATGTTGAGAAACCACCCTTTGAAATTTGCATCTATGACGTTTTTTTCGAACCACAAAGCAAAATATTTTTGCCTGACATAAATTGGCCAACTCATTTAATGATTGTTTAAACATGTTTAAACATACATAATGTATTAATATTGGATATCACTGTATTCGGGAAAGTCTAAGGAATCTTTTGCTGTAAAGAACAATTCAATATCTTTTATAATAACATCACAATATGTGTTCAAAGTTGGAAAATATGTTTTTTTTAAAACTCCATGTTCCTCAAAAACTGTGCGTATAGGAGAAAAATTAAAAACAGATTCGGAATCAGCGCGAAATACTCTATAAGAATCGCATAGTGGGAATCGGAATACAAAAATAACGTTGAAATTTGTTGGACAGTGTTATTATTGCATCAGAAAAATGCTAAAAAATATGCACTATGCACAACATATACTGAATGCAAAATTGCAAAATAAAAAATACATTTTTGGAATCATCTAATCACGAAAGCAGTGAGTACACGCAGCTTCGGTTTCCCTAACGCCTCGGACCCCATCCTGGAATCATCTAATCATGACATAATTTCTGTCCAGGTCCAATTTGTCCACCCATTTTTTATAAAAATATGCATTCGCATAAACATCCTTTTTTTTAACGTTGGTCACGGCCACACGGATCGCACCTCGTGCGCCTCAATTTCCTCTTTCACAAAGAAGACATTGGTTTTTCCTCCATAGACGTGACGCATAAACCGTTAGTTTGTATTTAAGAACCTGGGACCGAAAAATGTTGTGTACGAAAATCACTTAATTGGGGTGGTATTCTGGAAGGTCTTCGGTTTAACGTTTTATTGTGGACAAGCTAGACACATTGTTAGTGGAGGCGCGGTGGGCTTTACCGGTTTTACGAAGCGACGTTTTACCTTTTGCTATTCATTAAGTTGTTGTTATTAGACCTTACCCTTGCGAGTGTTCACTATTTCGGTTTTTTCCATTTTTGCATTATTTCGGTTTCAATACAGCATACTCTGTCGAGCGGACAGTCGTTGCATTTCGGATGGTGACCGTAGCAGGCAATAAAATAACGAAGCGCTTCGGTCCTAATAAAGCATACTGACAAGAGAACATTTTCAGTTGATACAAGTCGAATTTGGTGAAACTTATGTGAGATACAGTTCTTTGATTTTTTTTCGAATTTTCCTGGAAAATTTACATTAAAAAGTTTCGAAGGTATTCATGATCCTACTGTAGTCTTGTGTAACCGGGTTAACCGGGTTTTGTAACCCGGTTAGGCGGGTTACTCGGGTTACAAAACCCGAACCGCGTTCGGGTTAGGTTCGCATCCCTGGTTGGAGGACGAGATGCTGCGCGTGGTTCCACTTCGTGTTGGGGCAATATTGGGTTGAACATCTCAATTTGCAGGTTTCGCAAGACCTGTAATGATAATAAGAGCTTGCAATTCTTCGAATTCAAAAGATTTTCACTTGTGCTTTACAGCAAACTATTAATATAGAGAGAGTGGGGGAGGGGGGTGCGAGAGATGGCGGGAGGGAGAGAGCGGGAGAGAGCGAGAGAGAGAGAGAGAGAGACATAGAATTTTGCTAGACATTTTTGTATAAATATAAATATATATATAAAGTGCCAAATGACAAACCTTGCAGAATGATTTCCAATTTCTCTTTATTACGGCGTCCTCCGACGGCTCGAAATACCATTTGTGGATGGACGCGTACTCTTCGAACTCGCCATCTCTGCTTTGGTTGGAGGACGAGATCCTGCGCGTGGTTCCACTTCGTGTTGGGGCAATATTGGGTTGATCATCTCAATTTGCAGGTATCGCAAGACCTGTAATGAAAATAAGAGCTTGCCATTCTTCGAATTCAAAAGATTTTCACTTGTGCTTTACAGCAAACTATTAATATAGAGAGAGAGGGCGGGGAGGGGGAGGGAGGGATGGTGGGAGACAGAGAGATATAGATAGAATTTTGATAGACATTTTTGTATAAATATAAACATATATATAAATTGCCAAATGACAAACCTTGCAGAATGATTTCCAATTTCTCTTTATTACGGCGTCCTCCGACGGCTCGAAATACCATTTGTGGATGGACGCGTACTCTTCGAACTCGCCATCTCTGCTTTGGTTGGAGGACGAAATCCTGCGCGTGGTTCCACTTCGTGTTGGGGCAATATTGGGTTGAACATCTCAATTTGCAGGTTTCGCAAGACCTGTAATGATAATAAGAGCTTGCAATTCTTCGAATTCAAAAGATTTTCACTTGTGCTTTACAGCAAACTATTAATATAGAGAGAGAGGGCGGGGAGGGGGCGGGAGGGATGGTGGGAGACAGAGAGATATAGAGAGAATTTTGATAGACATTTTTGTATAAATATAAATATATATATAATGTGCCAAATGACAAACCCTGCAGAATAATTTCCAATTTTTCTTTATTACGGCGTCCTGCGACAGCTCGAAATACCATTTGTGGATGGACGCGTACTCTTCGAACTCGCCATCTCTGCTTTGGTTGGAGGACGTGATCCTGCGCGTGGTTCCACTTCGTGTTGGGGCAATATTGGGTTGAACATCTCAATTTGCAGGTTTCGCAAGACCTGTAATGATAATAAGAGCTTGCAATTCTTCGAATTCAAAAGATTTTCACTTGTGCTTTACAGCAATCTATTAATATAGAGAGAGTGGGGGAGGGGGGTGCGAGAGATGGTGGGAGGGAGGGGGCGGGAGGGAGAGAGCGGGAGAGAGCGAGAGAGAGAGAGAGAGAGAGACATAGAATTTTGCTAGACATTTTTGTATAAATATAAATATATATATAAAGTGCCAAATGACAAACCTTGCAGAATAATTTCCAATTTCTCTTTATTACGGCGTCCTCCGACGGCTCGAAATACCCTTTGTGGATGGACGCGTATTCTTCGAACTCGTCCATCTCTGCATTGGTTGGAGGACGAGATCCTGCGCGTGGTTCCACTTCGTGTTGGGGCAATTTTGGGTTGAGCATCTCAATTTGCAGGTTTCGCAACACCTGTAATGATAATAAGAGCTTGCAATTCTTCGAATTCAAAAGATTTTCACTTATGCTTTACAGCAAACTATTAATATAGAGAGAGAGGGAGGGGCGGGGGCGGGAGGGATGGTGGGAGGGAGAGAGCGAGAGAGAGAGACAGAGAGAGAATTTTGCTAGAAATTTTTGTATAAATATAAATATATATATAATGTGCCAAATGACAAACCCTGCAGAATAATTTCCAATTTTTCTTTATTACGGCGTCCTGCGACAGCTCGAAATACCCTTTGTGGATGGACGCGTATACTTCGAACTCGTCCATCTCTGCTTTGGTTGGAGGACGTGATCCTGCGCGTGGTTCCACTTCGTGTTGGGGCAATATTGGGTTGAACATCTCAATTTGCAGGTTTCGCAAGACCTGTAATGATAATAAGAGCTTGCATTTCTTCGAATTCAAAAGATTTTCACTTGTGCTTTACAGCAAACTATTAATATAGAGAGAGTGGGGGAGGGGGGTGCGAGAGATGGTGGGAGGGAGGGGGCGGGAGGGAGAGAGCGGGAGAGAGCGAGAGAGAGAGAGAGAGAGACATAGAATTTTGCTAGACATTTTTGTATAAATATAAATATATATATAAAGTGCCAAATGACAAACCTTGCAGAATAATTTCCAATTTCTCTTTATTACGGCGTCCTCCGACGGCTCGAAATACCCTTTGTGGATGGACGCGTATTCTTCGAACTCGTCCATCTCTGCTTTGGTTGGAGGACGAGATCCTGCGCGTGGTTCCACTTCGTGTTGGGGCAATATTGGGTTGATCATCTCAATTTGCAGGTTTCGCAAGACCAGTAATGAAAATAAGAGCTTGCAATTCTTCGAATTCAAAAGATTTTCACTTGTGCTTTACAGCAAACTATTAATACAGAGAGAGAGGGCGGGTAGGGGGCGGGAGGGATGGTGGGAGACAGAGAGATATAGAGAGAATTTTGATAGACATTTTTGTATAAATATAAATATATATATAAAGTGCCAAATGACAAACCTTGCAGAATGATTTCCAATTTTTCTTTATTACGGCGTCCTGCGACAGCTCGAAATACCCTTTGTGGATGGACGCGTATTCTTCGAACTCGTCCATCTCTGCATTGGTTGGAGGACGAGATCCTGCGCTTGGTTCCACTTCGGGTTGGGGCAATATTGGGTTGAACATCTCAATTTGCAGGTTTCGCAAGACCTGTAATGATAATAAGAGCTTGCAATTCTTCGAATTCAAAAGATTTTCACTTGTGCTTTACAGCAAACTATTAATATAGAGAGAGTGGAGGAGGGGGTGCGAGAGATGGTGGGAGGAAGGGGGCGGGAGGGAGAGAGCGAGAGAGAGAGAGAGAGAGAGACATAGAATTTTGCTAGACATTTTTGTATAAATATAAATATATATATAAAGTGCCAAATGACAAACCTTGCAGAATAATTTCCAATTTCTCTTTATTACGGCGTCCTCCGACGGCTCGAAATACCCTTTGTGGACGGACGCGTATTCTTCGAACTCGTCCATCTGTGCTTTGGTTGGTGGACGAGATCCTGCGCGTGGTTAAACTTCGTGTTGGGGCAATATTGGGTTGATCAACTCAATTTGCAGGCTTCGCAACACCTGTAATGATAATAAGAGCTTGCAATTCTTCGAAATCAAAAGATTTTCACTTGTGCTTTACAGCAAACTATTAATATAGAGGGAGAGAGAGAGAGAGAATTTTGCTAGATATTTTTGTACAAATATATATATATGTATATAATGTGCCAAATGACAAACCTTGCACAATAATTTCCAATTTCTCTTTATTACGGCGTCCTCCGACGGCTCGATATACCCTTTGTGGATGGACGCGTATTCTTCGAACTCGTCCATCTCTGCATTGGTTGGAGGACGAGATCCTGCGCGTGGTTCCACTTCGGGTTGGGGCAATATTGGGTTGAACATCTCAATTTGCAGGTTTCGCAAGACGTGTAATGATAATAAGAGCTTGCAATTCTTCGAATTCAAAAGATTTTCACTTGTGCTTTACAGCAAACTATTAATATAGAGAGAGTGGAGGAGGGGGTGCGAGAGATGGTGGGAGGGAGGGGGCGGGAGGGAGAGAGCGAGAGAGAGAGAGAGAGAGAGAGAGATAGAATTTTGCTAGAAATTTTTGTATAAATATAAATATATATATAAAGTGCCAAATGACAAACCTTGCAGAATAATTTCCAATTTCTCTTTATTACGGCGTCCTCCGACGGCTCGAAATACCCTTTGTGGACGGACGCGTATTCTTCGAACTCGTCCATCTCTGCTTTGGTTGGAGGACGAGATCCTGCGCGTGGTTAAACTTCGTGTTGGGGCAATATTGGGTTGATCAACTCAATTTGCAGGCTTCGCAACACCTGTAATGATAATAAGAGCTTGCAATTCTTCGAAATCAAAAGATTTTCACTTGTGCTTTACAGCAAACTATTAATATATAGAGAGAGGGCGGGAGGGATGGTGGGAGGGAGAGAGCGAGAGGGAGAGAGAGAGAGAGAGAGAGATAGAGAGAGATAGAGATAGAAATCTGCTAGACATTTTTGTATAAATATAAATATATATATAAAGTGCCAAATGACAAACTTTGCAGAATAATTTCCAATTTCTCTTTATTACGGCGTCCTCCGACGGCTCGAAATACCATTTGTGGATGGACGCGTATTCTTCGAACTCGTCCATCTCTGCTTTGGTTGGAGGACGAGATCCTGCGCGTGGTTCCACTTCGTGTTGGGGCAATATTGGGATGATCATCTCAATTTGCAGGTTTCGCAAGACCTGTAATGAAAATAAGAGCTTGCAATTCTTCGAATTCAAAAGATTTTCACTTGTGCTTTACAGCAAACTATTAATATAGAGAGAGAGGGCGGGGAGGGGGCGGGAGGGATGGTGGGAGGGAGAGAGCGAGAGAGAGAGAGTGAGAGAGATAGAATTTTGCTAGACATTTTTGTATAAATATAAATATATATATAATGTGCCAAATGACAAACCCTGCAGAATAATTTCCAATTTCTCTTTATTACGGCGTCCTGCGACGGCTCGAAATACCCTTTGTGGATGGACGCGTATACTTCGAACTCGTCCATCTCTGCTTTGGTTGGAGGACGTGATCCTGCGCGTGGTTCCACTTCGTGTTGGGGCAATATTGGGTTGAACATCTCAATTTGCAGGTTTCGCAAGACCTGTAATGATAATAAGAGCTTGCAATTCTTCGAATTCAAAAGATTTTCACTTGTGCTTTACAGCAAACTATTTATATAGAGAGAGAGGGCGGGGAGGGGGCGGGAGGGATGGTGGGAGGGAGAGAGCGAGAGAGAGAGTGAGAGAGATAGAATTTTGCTAGACATTTTTGTATAAATATAAATATATATATAATGTGCCAAATGACAAACCCTGCAGAATAATTTCCAATTTCTCTTTATTACGGCGTCCTGCGACGGCTCGAAATACCCTTTGTGGATGGACGCGTATACTTCGAACTCGTCCATCTCTGCTTTGGTTGGAGGACGAGATCCTGCGCGTGGTTCCACTTCGTGTTGGGGCAATATTGGGTTGATCATCTCAATTTGCAGGTTTCGCAACATCTGTAATGATAATAAGAGCTTGCAATTCTTCGAAATCAAAAGATTTTCACTTGTGCTTTACAGCAAACTATTAATATAGAGAGAGGGGGGGGAGGGGGTGGGAGATATGGCGTGAGGGAGGGGGCGGGAGGGAGAGAGCGAGAGAGAGCGAGAGAGAGAGAGAGAGAGATAGAATTTTGCTAGAAATTTTTGTATAAATATAAATATATATATAAAGTGCCAAATGACAAACCTTGCAGAATAATTTCGAATTTCTCTTTATTACGGCGTCCTCCGACGGCACGAAATACCCTTTGTGGATGGACGCGTATTCTTCGAACTCGTCCATCTCTGCTTTGGTTGGAGGACGAGATCCTGCGCGTGGTTCCACTTCGTGTTGGGGCAATATTGGGATGATCATCTCAATTTGCAGGTTTCGCAAGACCTGTAATGAAAATAAGAGCTTGCAATTCTTCGAATTCAAAAGATTTTCACTTGTGCTTTACAGCAAACTATTAATATAGAGAGAGAGGGAGGGGCGGGGGCGGGAGGGATGGTGGGAGGGAGAGAGAGAGAGAGAGAGAGAGAGAGAGAGGGGAGAGAGAGAGAGAGAGACAGAGAGAGAATTTTGCTAGAAATTTTTGTATAAATATAAATATATATATATATATAATGTGCCAAATGACAAACCTTGCAGAATAATTTCCAATTTCTCTTTATTACGGCGCGGCGTCTTCCGACGGCACGAAATACCCTTTGTGGATGGACGCGTATACTTCGAACTCGTCCATCTCTGCTTTGGTTGGAGGACGAGATCCTGCGCGTGGTTCCACCTCGTGTTGGGGCAATATTGGGTTGATCATCTCAATTTGCAGGTTTCGCAACACCTGTAATGATAATAAGAGCTTGCAATTCTACGAAATCACAAGATTTTCACTTGTGCTTTACAGCAAACTATTAATATAGAGAGAGAGGGCGGGGAGGGGGCGGGAGGGATGGTGGGAGGGAGAGAGCGAGAGAGAGAGAGTGAGAGAGATAGAATTTTGCTAGAAATTTTTGTATAAATATAAATATATATATAAAGTGCCAAATGACAAACCTTGCAGAATAATTTCCAATTTCTCTTTATTACGGCGTCCTCCGACGGCTCGAAATACCGTTTGTCGATGGACGCGTATTCTTCGAACTCGTCCATCTCTGCTTTGGTTGGAGGACGAGATCCTGCGCGTGGTTCCACTTCGTGTTGGGGCAATATTGGGATGATCATCTCAATTTGCAGGTTTCGCAAGACCTGTAATGAAAATAAGAGCTTGCAATTCTTCGAATTCAAAAGATTTTCACTTGTGCTTTACAGCAAACTATTAATATAGAGAGAGAGGGCGGGAGGGATGGTGGGAGGGAGAGAGAGACAGAGAGAGAGAGAGAATTTTGCTAGAAATTTTTGTATAAATATAAATATATATATAAAGTGCCAAATGACAAACCCGGCAGAATAATTTCCAATTTCTCTTTATTACGGCGTCCTCCGACGGCACGAAATACCCTTTGTGGATGGACGCGTATACTTCGAACTCGTCCATCTCTGCTTTGGTTGGAGGACGAGATCCTGCGCGTGGTTCCACTTCGTGTTGGGGCAATATTGGGTTGATCATCTCAATTTGCAGGTTTCGCAACACCTGTAATGATAATAAGAGCTTGCAATTCTTCGAAATCACAAGATTTTCACTTGTGCTTTACAGCAAACTATTAATATAGAGAGAGAGGGCGGGGAGGGGGCGGTAGGGATGGTGGGAGGGAGAGAGCGAGAGAGAGAGAGAGTGAGAGAGATAGAATTTTGCTAGAAATTTTTGTATAAATATAAATATATATATAAAGTGCCAAATGACAAACCTTGCAGAATAATTTCCAATTTCTCTTTATTACGGCGTCCTCCGACGGCTCGAAATACCCTTTGTGGATGGACGCGTATTCTTCGAACTCGTCCATCTCTGCTTTGGTTGGAGGACGAGATCCTGCGCGTGGTTCCACTTCGTGTTGGGGCAATATTGGGATGATCATCTCAATTTGCAGGTTTCGCAAGACCTGTAATGAAAATAAGAGCTTGCAATTCTTCGAATTCAAAAGATTTTCACTTGTGCTTTACAGCAAACTATTAATATAGAGGGAGAGGGCGGGAGGGATGGTGGGAGGGAGAGAGGGAGAGAGAGACAGAGAGAGAGAGAGAATTTTGCTAGAAATTTTTGTATAAATATAAATATATATATAAAGTGCCAAATGACAAACCCTGCAGAATAATTTCCAATTTCTCTTTATTACGGCGTCCTGCGACGGCTCGAAATACCCTTTGTGGATGGACGCGTATACTTCGAACTCGTCCATCTCTGCTTTGGTTGGAGGACGAGATCCTGCGCGTGGTTCCACTTCGTGTTGGGGCAATAATGGGTTGAACATCTCAATTTGCAGGTCTCGCAAGACCTGTAATGATAATAAGAGCTTGCAATTCTTCGAATTCAAAAGATTTTCACTTGTGCTTTACAGCAAACTATTTATATAGAGAGAGAGGGCGAATAGGGGGCGGGAGGGATGGTGGGAGGGAGAGAGCGAGAGAGAGAGAGTGAGAGAGAGAGAGAGAGGGAGAGAGAGAGACAGAGAGAGAATTTTGCTAGAAATTTTTGTATAAATATAAATATATATATATATATATAATGTGCCAAATGACAAACCTTGCAGAATAATTTCCAATTTCTCTTTATTACGGCGCGGCGTCTTCCGACGGCACGAAATACCCTTTGTGGATGGACGCGTATACTTCGAACTCGTCCATCTCTGCTTTGGTTGGAGGACGAGATCCTGCGCGTGGTTCCACCTCGTGTTGGGGCAATATTGGGTTGATCATCTCAATTTGCAGGTTTCGCAACACCTGTAATGATAATAAGAGCTTGCAATTCTTCGAAATCACAAGATTTTCACTTGTGCTTTACAGCAAACTATTAATATATATATATAGAGAGAGAGATAGAATTTTGCTAGAAATTTTTGTATAAATATAAATATATATATAAAGTGCCAAATGACAAACCTTGCAGAATAATTTCCAATTTCTCTTTATTACGGCGTACTGCGACGGCTCGAAATACCCTTTGTGGATGGACGCGTATACTTCGAACTCGTCCATCTCTGCTTTGGTTGGAGGACGTGATCCTGCGCGTGGTTCCACTTCGTGTTGGGGCAATATTGGGTTGAACATCTCAATTTGCAGGTTTCGCAAGACCTGTAATGATAATAAGAGCTTGCAATTCTTCGAATTCAAAAGATTTTCACTTGTGCTTTACAGCAAACTATTAATATAGAGAGAGAGGGAAGGGCGGGGGCGGGAAGGATGGTGGGAGGGAGAGAGGGAGAGAGAGACAGAGAGAGAGAGAGAATTTTGCTAGAAATTTTTGTATAAATATAAATATATATATAAAGTGCCAAATGACAAACCTTGCAGAATAATTTCCAATTTCTCTTTATTACGGCGCGGCGTCTTCCGACGGCACGAAATACCCTTTGTGGATGGACGCGTATACTTCGAACTCGTCCATCTCTGCTTTGGTTGGAGGACGAGATCCTGCGCGTGGTTCCACTTCGTGTTGGGGCAATATTGGGTTGATCATCTCAATTTGCAGGTTTCGCAACACCTGTAATGATAATAAGAGCTTGCAATTCTTCGAAATCACAAGATTTTCACTTGTGCTTTACAGCAAACTATTAATATAGAGAGAGAGAGGGCGGGGAGGGGGCGGGAGGGATGGTGGGAGGGAGAGAGCGAGAGAGAGAGAGAGTGAGAGAGATAGAATTTTGCTAGACATTTTTGTATAAATATAAATATATATATAATGTGCCAAATGACAAACCCTGCAGAATAATTTCCAATTTCTCTTTATCACGGCGTCCTGCGACGGCTCGAAATACCCTTTGTGGATGGTCGCGTATACTTCGAACTCGTCCATCTCTGCTTTGGTTGGAGGACGTGATCCTGCGCGTGGTTCCACTTCGTGTTGGGGCAATATTGGGTTGAACATCTCAATTTGCAGGTTTCGCAAGACCTGTAATGATAATAAGAGCTTGCAATTCTTCGAATTCAAAAGATTTTCACTTGTGCTTTACAGCAAACTATTAATATAGAGAGAGAGGGAAGGGCGGGGGCGGGAGGGATGGTGGGAGGGAGAGAGGGAGAGAGAGACAGAGAGAGAGAGAGAATTTTGCTAGAAATTTTTGTATAAATATAAATATATATATAAAGTGCCAAATGACAAACCTTGCAGAATAATTTCCAATTTCTCTTTATTACGGCGCGGTGTCTTCCGACGGCACGAAATACCCTTTGTGGATGGACGCGTATACTTCGAACTCGTCCATCTCTGCTTTGGTTGGAGGACTAGATCCTGCGCGTGGTTCCACTTCGTGTTGGGGCAATATTGTGTTGATCATCTCAATTTGCAGGTTTCGCAACACCTGTAATGATAATAAGAGCTTGCAATTCTTCGAAATCACAAGATTTTCACTTGTGCTTTACAGCAAACTATTAATATAGAGAGAGAGGGCGGGGAGGGGGCGGGAGGGATGGTGGGAGGGAGAGAGCGAGAGAGAGAGAGTGAGAGAGATAGAATTTTGCTAGAAATTTTTGTATAAATATAAATATATATATAAAGTGCCAAATGACAAACCTTGCAGAATAATTTCCAATTTCTCTTTATTACGGCGTCCTCCGACGGCTCGAAATACCGTTTGTGGATGGACGCGTATTCTTCGAACTCGTCCATCTCTGCTTTGGTTGGAGGACGAGATCCTGCGCGTGGTTCCACTTCGTGTTGGGGCAATATTGGGATGATCATCTCAATTTGCAGGTTTCGCAAGACCTGTAATGAAAATAAGAGCTTGCAATTCTTCGAATTCAAAAGATTTTCACTTGTGCTTTACAGCAAACTATTAATATAGAGAGAGAGGGCGGGGAGGGGGCGGGAGGGATGGTGGGAGGGAGAGAGCGAGAGAGAGAGAGTGAGAGAGATAGAATTTTGCTAGACATTTTTGTATAAATATAAATATATATATAAAGTGCCAAATGACAAACCTTGCAGAATAATTTCCAATTTCTCTTTATTACGGCGCGGCGTCTTCCGACGGCACGAAATACCCTTTGTATATGGACGCGTATACTTCGAACTCGTCCATCTCTGCTTTGGTTGGAGGACGAGATCCTGCGCGTGGTTCCACTTCGTGTTGGGGCAATATTGGGTTGATCATCTCAATTTGCAGGTTTCGCAACACCTGTAATGACAATAAGAGCTTGCAATTCTTCGAAATCACAAGATTTTCACTTGTGCTTTACAGCAAACTATTAATATAGAGAGAGAGAGGGCGGGGAGGGGGCGGGAGGGATGGTGGGAGGGAGAGAGCGAGAGAGAGAGAGTGAGAGAGATAGAATTTTGCTAGACATTTTTGTATAAATATAAATATATATATAATGTGCCAAATGACAAACCCTGCAGAATAATTTCCAATTTCTCTTTATCACGGCGTCCTGCGACGGCTCGAAATACCCTTTGTGGATGGACGCGTATACTTCGAACTCGTCCATCTCTGCTTTGGTTGGAGTACGAGATCCTGCGCGTGGTTCCACTTCGTGTTGGGGCAATATTGGGTTGATCATCTCAATTTGCAGGTTTCGCAACACCTGTAATGATAATAAGAGCTTGCAATTCTTCGAAATCACAAGATTTTCACTTGTGCTTTACAGCAAAATATTAATATAGAGAGAGAGGGCGGGCAGGGGCGGGAGGGATGGTGGGAGGGAGAGAGCGAGAGAGAGAGAGTGAGAGAGATAGAATTTTGCTAGAAATTTTTGTATAAATATAAATATATATATAAAGTGCCAAATGACAAACCTTGCAGAATAATTTCCAATTTCTCTTTATTACGGCGTCCTCCGACGGCTCGAAATACCCTTTGGGGATGGACGCGTATTCTTCGAACTCGTCCATCTCTGCTTTGGTTGGAGGACGAGATCCTGCGCGTGGTTCCACTTCGTGTTGGGGCAATATTGGGATGATCATCTCAATTTGCAGGTTTCGCAAGACCTGTAATGAAAATAAGAGCTTGCAATTCTTCGAATTCAAAAGATTTTCACTTGTGCTTTACAGCAAACTATTAATATAGAGAGAGAGGGCGGGAGGGATGGTGGGAGGGAGAGAGGGAGAGAGAGACAGAGAGAGAGAGAGAGAGAATTTTGCTAGAAATTTTTGTATAAATATAAATATATATATAAAGTGCCAAAAGACAAACCTTGCAGAATAATTTCCAATTTCTCTTTATTACGGCGTCCTCCGACGGCACGAAATACCCTTTGTGGATGGACGCGTATTCTTCGAACTCGTCCATCTCTGCTTTGGTTG
>CAXAAD010000374.1:70000-90000 GCA_963966675.1 Lasioglossum calceatum
CTTTGTGGATGGACGCGTATACTTCGAACTCGTCCATCTCTGCTTTGGTTGGAGGACGAGATCCTGCGCGTGGTTCCACTTCGTGTTGGGGCAATATTGGGTTGATCATCTCAATTTGCAGGTTTCGCAACACCTGTAATGATAATAAGAGCTTGCAATTCTTCGAAATCACAAGATTTTCACTTGTGCTTTACAGCAAACTATTAATATAGAGAGAGAGGGCGGGGAGGGGGCGGGAGGGATGGTGGGAGGGAGAGAGCGAGAGAGAGAGAGTGAGAGAGATAGAATTTTGCTAGAAATTTTTGTATAAATATAAATATATATATAAAGTGCCAAATGACAAACCTTGCAGAATAATTTCCAATTTCTCTTTATTACGGCGTCCTCCGACGGCTCGAAATACCCTTTGTGGATGGACGCGTATTCTTCGAACTCGTCCATCTCTGCTTTGGTTGGAGGACGAGATCCTGCGCGTGGTTCCACTTCGTGTTGGGGCAATATTGGGATGATCATCTCAATTTGCAGGTTTCGCAAGACCTGTAATGAAAATAAGAGCTTGCAATTCTTCGAATTCAAAAGATTTTCACTTGTGCTTTACAGCAAACTATTAATATAGAGAGAGAGGGCGGGAGGGATGGTGGGAGGGAGAGAGGGAGAGAGAGACAGAGAGAGAGAGAGAGAGAATTTTGCTAGAAATTTTTGTATAAATATAAATATATATATAAAGTGCCAAAAGACAAACCTTGCAGAATAATTTCCAATTTCTCTTTATTACGGCGTCCTCCGACGGCACGAAATACCCTTTGTGGATGGACGCGTATTCTTCGAACTCGTCCATCTCTGCTTTGGTTGGAGGACGAGATCCTGCGCGTGGTTCCACTTCGTGTTGGGGCAATATTGGGTTGAACATCTCAATTTGCAGGTTTCGCAAGACCTGTAATGATAATAAGAGCTTGCAATTCTTCGAATTCAAAAGATTTTCACTTGTGCTTTACAGCAAACTATTAATATAGAGAGAGAGGGAGGGGCGGGGGCGGGAGGGATGGTGGGAGGGAGAGAGAGAGAGAGAGAGAGAGAGAGAGAGAGAGAATTTTGCTAGAAATTTTTGTATAAATATAAATATATATATACAGTGCCACAAACCTTGCAGAATAATTTCCAATTTCTCTTTATTACGGCGCGGCGTCTTCCGACGGCACGAAATACCCTTTGTGGATGGACGCGTATACTTCGAACTCGTCCATCTCTGCTTTGGTTGGAGGACGAGATCCTGCGCGTGGTTCCACTTCGTGTTGGGGCAATATTGGGTTGATCATCTCAATTTGCAGGTTTCGCAACACCTGTAATGATAATAAGAGCTTGCAATTCTTCGAAATCACAAGATTTTCACTTGTGCTTTACAGCAAACTATTAATATAGAGAGAGAGGGCGGGGAGGGGGCGGGAGGGATGGTGGGAGGGAGAGAGCGAGAGAGAGAGAGAGTGAGAGAGATAGAATTTTGCTAGACATTTTTGTATAAATATAAATATATATATAATGTGCCAAATGACAAACCCTGCAGAATAATTTCCAATTTCTCTTTATCACGGCGTCCTGCGACGGCTCGAAATACCCTTTGTGGATGGACGCGTATACTTCGAACTCGTCCATCTCTGCTTTGGTTGGAGGACGTGATCCTGCGCGTGGTTGCACTTCGTGTTGGGGCAATATTGGGTTGAACATCTCAATTTGCAGGTTTCGCAAGACCTGTAATGATAATAAGAGCTTGCAATTCTTCGAATTCAAAAGATTTTCACTTGTGCTTTACAGCAAACTATTAATATAGAGAGAGAGAGGGAAGGGCGGGGGCGGGAGGGATGGTGGGAGGGAGAGAGGGAGAGAGAGACAGAGAGAGAGAGAGAATTTTGCTAGAAATTTTTGTATAAATATAAATATATATATACAGTGCCAAATGACAAACCTTGCAGAATAATTTCGAATTTCTCTTTATTACGGCGTCCTCCGACGGCACGAAATACCCTTTGTGGATGGACGCGTATTCTTCGAACTCGTCCATCTCTGCTTTGGTTGGAGGACGAGATCCTGCGCGTGGTTCCACTTCGTGTTGGGGCAATATTGGGATGATCATCTCAATTTGCAGGTTTCGCAAGACCTGTAATGAAAATAAGAGCTTGCAATTCTTCGAATTCAAAAGATTTTCACTTGTGCTTTACAGCAAACTATTAATATAGAGAGAGAGGGAGGGGCGGGGGCGGGAGGGATGGTGGGAGGGAGAGAGAGAGAGAGAGAGAGAGAGAGAGAGAGAGAGAGAGAGGAGAGAGAGAGAGAGAGACTGAGAGAGAGAGAGACAGAGAGAGAATTTTGATAGAAATTTTTGTATAAATATAAATATATATATATATATAATGTGAAAAAGACAAACCTTGCAGAATAATTTCCAATTTCTCTTTATTACGGCGCGGGCGTCTTCCGACGGCACGAAATACCCTTTGTGGATGGACGCGTATACTTCGAACTCGTCCATCTCTGCTTTGGTTGGAGGACGTGATCCTGCGCGTGGTTCCACCTCGTGTTGGGGCAATATTGGGTTGATCATCTCAATTTGCAGGTTTCGCAACACCTGTAATGATAATAAGAGCTTGCAATTCTTCGAAATCACAAGATTTTCACTTGTGCTTTACAGCAAACTATTAATATAGAGAGAGAGGGTGGGGAGGGGGCGGGAGGGGATGGTGGGAGGGAGAGAGCGAGAGAGAGAGAGAGTTGAGAGAGATAGAATTTTGCTAGACATTTTTGTATAAATATAAATATATATATAAAGTGCCAAATGACAAACCTTGCAGAATAATTTCCAATTTCTCTTTATTACGGCGTCCTCCGACGGCTCGAAATACCGTTTGTGGATGGACGCGTATTCTTCGAACTCGTCCATCTCTGCTTTGGTTGGAGGACGAGATCCTGCGCGTGGTTCCACTTCGTGTTGGGGCAATATTGGGATGATCATCTCAATTTGCAGGTTTCGCAAGACCTGTAATGAAAATAAGAGCTTGCAATTCTTCGAATTCAAAAGATTTTCACTTGTCCTTTACAGCAAACTATTAATATAGAGAGAGAGGGCGGGAGGGATGGTGGGAGGGAGAGAGGGAGAGAGAGACAGAGAGAGAGAGAGAATTTTGCTAGAAATTTTTGTATAAATATAAATATATATATAAAGTGCCAAATGACAAACCTTGCAGAATAATTTCCAATTTCTCTTTATTACGGCGCGGCGTCTTCCGACGGCACGAAATACCCTTTGTGGATGGACGCGTATACTTCGAACTCGTCCATCTCTGCTTTGGTTGGAGGACGAGATCCTGCGCGTGGTTCCACTTCGTGTTGGGGCAATATTGGGTTGATCATCTCAATTTGCAGGTTTCGCAACACCTGTAATGATAATAAGAGCATGCAATTCTTCGAAATCACAAGATTTTCACTTGTGCTTTACAGCAAACTATTAATATAGAGAGAGAGGGTGGGGAGGGGGCGGGAGGGATGGTGGGAGGGAGAGAGCGAGAGAGAGAGAGTGAGAGAGATAGAATTTTGCTAGACATTTTTGTATAAATATAAATATATATATAAAGTGCCAAATGACAAACCTTGCAGAATAATTTCCAATTTCTCTTTATTACGGCGCGGCGTCTTCCGACGGCACGAAATACCCTTTGTATATGGACGCGTATACTTCGAACTCGTCCATCTCTGCTTTGGTTGGAGGACGAGATCCTGCGCGTGGTTCCACTTCGTGTTGGGGCAATATTGGGTTGATCATCTCAATTTGCAGGTTTCGCAACACCTGTAATGACAATAAGAGCTTGCAATTCTTCGAAATCACAAGATTTTCACTTGTGCTTTACAGCAAACTATTAATATAGAGAGAGAGGGCGGGGAGGGGGCGGGAGGGATGGTGGGAGGGAGAGAGCGAGAGAGAGAGAGTGAGAGAGATAGAATTTTGCTAGACATTTTTGTATAAATATAAATATATATATAATGTGCCAAATGACAAACCCTGCAGAATAATTTCCAATTTCTCTTTATCACGGCGTCCTGCGACGGCTCGAAATACCCTTTGTGGATGGACGCGTATACTTCGAACTCGTCCATCTCTGCTTTGGTTGGAGGACGAGATCCTGCGCGTGGTTCCACTTCGTGTTGGGGCAATATTGGGTTGATCATCTCAATTTGCAGGTTTCGCAACACCTGTAATGATAATAAGAGCTTGCAATTCTTCGAAATCACAAGATTTTCATTTGTGCTTTACAGCAAACTATTAATATAGAGAGAGAGGGCGGGCAGGGGCGGGAGGGATGGTGGGAGGGAGAGAGCGAGAGAGAGAGAGTGAGAGAGATAGAATTTTGCTAGAAATTTTTGTATAAATATAAATATATATATAAAGTGCCAAATGACAAACCTTGCAGAATAATTTCCAATTTCTCTTTATTACGGCGTCCTCCGACGGCTCGAAATACCCTTTGTGGATGGACGCGTATTCTTCGAACTCGTCCATCTCTGCTTTGGTTGGAGGACGAGATCCTGCGCGTGGTTCCACTTCGTGTTGCGGCAATATTGGGATGATCATCTCAATTTGCAGGTTTCGCAAGACCTGTAATGATAATAAGAGCATGCAATTCTTCGAAATCACAAGATTTTCACTTGTGCTTTACAGCAAACTATTAATATAGAGAGAGAGGGTGGGGAGGGGGCGGGAGGGATGGTGGGAGGGAGAGAGCGAGAGAGAGAGAGTGAGAGAGATAGAATTTTGCTAGACATTTTTGTATAAATATAAATATATATATAAAGTGCCAAATGACAAACCTTGCAGAATAATTTCCAATTTCTCTTTATTACGGCGCGGCGTCTTCCGACGGCACGAAATACCCTTTGTATATGGACGCGTATACTTCGAACTCGTCCATCTCTGCTTTGGTTGGAGGACGAGATCCTGCGCGTGGTTCCACTTCGTGTTGGGGCAATATTGGGTTGATCATCTCAATTTGCAGGTTTCGCAACACCTGTAATGACAATAAGAGCTTGCAATTCTTCGAAATCACAAGATTTTCACTTGTGCTTTACAGCAAACTATTAATATAGAGAGAGAGGGCGGGGAGGGGGCGGGAGGGATGGTGGGAGGGAGAGAGCGAGAGAGAGAGAGTGAGAGAGATAGAATTTTGCTAGACATTTTTGTATAAATATAAATATATATATAATGTGCCAAATGACAAACCCTGCAGAATAATTTCCAATTTCTCTTTATCACGGCGTCCTGCGACGGCTCGAAATACCCTTTGTGGATGGACGCGTATACTTCGAACTCGTCCATCTCTGCTTTGGTTGGAGGACGAGATCCTGCGCGTGGTTCCACTTCGTGTTGGGGCAATATTGGGTTGATCATCTCAATTTGCAGGTTTCGCAACACCTGTAATGATAATAAGAGCTTGCAATTCTTCGAAATCACAAGATTTTCATTTGTGCTTTACAGCAAACTATTAATATAGAGAGAGAGGGCGGGCAGGGGCGGGAGGGATGGTGGGAGGGAGAGAGCGAGAGAGAGAGAGTGAGAGAGATAGAATTTTGCTAGAAATTTTTGTATAAATATAAATATATATATAAAGTGCCAAATGACAAACCTTGCAGAATAATTTCCAATTTCTCTTTATTACGGCGTCCTCCGACGGCTCGAAATACCCTTTGTGGATGGACGCGTATTCTTCGAACTCGTCCATCTCTGCTTTGGTTGGAGGACGAGATCCTGCGCGTGGTTCCACTTCGTGTTGGGGCAATATTGGGTTGATCATCTCAATTTGCAGGTTTCGCAACACCTGTAATGATAATAAGAGCATGCAATTCTTCGAAATCACAAGATTTTCACTTGTGCTTTACAGCAAACTATTAATATAGAGAGAGAGGGCGTGGAGGGGGCGGGAGGGATGGTGGGAGGGAGAGAGCGAGAGAGAGAGAGTGAGAGAGATAGAATTTTGCTAGACATTTTTGTATAAATATAAATATATATATAAAGTGCCAAATGACAAACCTTGCAGAATAATTTCCAATTTCTCTTTATTACGGCGCGGCGTCTTCCGACGGCACGAAATACCCTTTGTGGATGGACGCGTATTCTTCGAACTCGTCCATCTCTGCTTTGGTTGGAGGACGAGATCCTGCGCGTGGTTCCACTTCGTGTTGGGGCAATATTGGGTTGAACATCTCAATTTGCAGGTTTCGCAAGACCTGTAATGATAATAAGAGCTTGCAATTCTTCGAATTCAAAAGATTTTCACTTGTGGTTTACAGCAAACTATTAATATAGAGAGAGAGGGCGGGGAGGGGGCGGGAGGGATGGTGGGAGGGAGAGAGCGAGAGAGAGAGAGTGAGAGAGATAGAATTTTGACATTTTTGTATAAATATAAATATATATATAATGTGCCAAATGACAAACCCTGCAGAATAATTTCCAATTTCTCTTTATCACGGCGTCCTGCGACGGCTCGAAATACCCTTTGTGGATGGACGCGTATACTTCGAACTCGTCCATCTCTGCTTTGGTTGGAGGACGAGATCCTGCGCGTGGTTCCACTTCGTGTTGGGGCAATATTGGGTTGATCATCTCAATTTGCAGGTATCGCAACACCTGTAATGATAATAAGAGCTTGCAATTCTTCGAAATCACAAGATTTTCACTTGTGCTTTACAGCAAACTATTAATATAGAGAGAGAGGGCGGGGAGGGGGCGGGAGGGATGGTGGGAGGGAGAGAGCGAGAGAGAGAGAGTGAGAGAGATAGAATTTTGCTAGAAATTTTTGTATAAATATAAATATATATATAAAGTGCCAAATGACAAACCTTGCAGAATAATTTCCAATTTCTCTTTATTACGGCGTCCTCCGACGGCTCGAAATACCGTTTGTGGATGGACGCGTATTCTTCGAACTCGTCCATCTCTGCTTTGGTTGGAGGACGAGATCCTGCGCGTGGTTCCACTTCGTGTTGGGGCAATATTGGGATGATCATCTCAATTTGCAGGTTTCGCAAGACCTGTAATGAAAATAAGAGCTTGCAATTCTTCGAATTCAAAAGATTTTCACTTGTCCTTTACAGCAAACTATTAATATAGAGAGAGAGGGCGGGAGGGATGGTGGGAGGGAGAGAGGGAGAGAGAGACAGAGAGAGAGAGAGAATTTTGCTAGAAATTTTTGTATAAATATAAATATATATATAAAGTGCCAAATGACAAACCTTGCAGAATAATTTCCAATTTCTCTTTATTACGGCGTCCTCCGACGGCACGAAATACCCCTTGTGGATGGACGCGTATTCTTCGAACTCGTCCATCTCTGCTTTGGTTGGAGGACGAGATCCTGCGCGTGGTTCCACTTCGTGTTGGGGCAATATTGTGTTGAACATCTCAATTTGCAGGTTTCGCAAGACCTGTAATGATAATAAGAGCTTGCAATTCTTCGAATTCAAAAGATTTTCACTTGTGCTTTACAGCAAACTATTAATATAGAGAGAGAGGGAGGGGCGGGGGCGGGAGGGATGGTGGGAGGGAGAGAGAGAGAGAGAGAGAGAGAGAGAGACAGAGAGAGAATTTTGCTAGAAATTTTTGTATAAATATAAATATAAATATATATATATATATATATATATATAATGTGCCAAATGACAAACCTTGCAGAATAATTTCCAATTTCTCTTTATTACGGCGCGGCGTCTTCCGACGGCACGAAATACCCTTTGTGGATGGACGCGTATACTTCGAACTCGTCCATCTCTGCTTTGGTTGGAGGACGAGATCCTGCGCGTGGTTCCACTTCGTGTTGGGGCAATATTGGGTTGATCATCTCAATTTGCAGGTTTCGCAACACCTGTAATGATAATAAGAGCTTGCAATTCTTCGAAATCACAAGATTTTCACTTGTGCTTTACAGCAAACTATTAATATAGAGAGAGAGGGCGGGGAGGGGGCGGGAGGGATGGTGGGAGGGAGAGAGCGAGAGAGAGAGAGAGTGAGAGAGATAGAATTTTGCTAGACATTTTTGTATAAATATAAATATATGTATAATGTGCCAAATGACAAACCCTGCAGAATAATTTCCAATTTCTCTTTATCACGGCGTCCTGCGACGGCTCGAAATACCCTTTGTGGATGGACGCGTATACTTCGAACTCGTCCATCTCTGCTTTGGTTGGAGGACGTGATCCTGCGCGTGGTTCCACTTCGTGTTGGGGCAATATTGGGTTGAACATCTCAATTTGCAGGTTTCGCAAGACCTGTAATGATAATAAGAGCTTGCAATTCTTCGAATTCAAAAGATTTTCACTTGTGCTTTACAGCAAACTATTAATATAGAGAGAGAGGGAAGGGCGGGGGCGGGAGGGATGGTGGGAGGGAGAGAGGGAGAGAGAGACAGAGAGAGAGAGAGAATTTTGCTAGAAATTTTTGTATAAATATAAATATATATATAAAGTGCCAAATGACAAACCTTGCAGAATAATTTCGAATTTCTCTTTATTACGGCGTCCTCCGACGGCACGAAATACCCTTTGTGGATGGACGCGTATTCTTCGAACTCGTCCATCTCTGCTTTGGTTGGAGGACGAGATCCTGCGCGTGGTTCCACTTCGTGTTGGGGCAATATTGGGATGATCATCTCAATTTGCAGGTTTCGCAACACCTGTAATGAAAATAAGAGCTTGCAATTCTTCGAATTCAAAAGATTTTCACTTGTGCTTTACAGCAAACTATTAATATAGAGAGAGAGGGAGGGGCGGGGGCGGGAGGGATGGTGGGAGGGAGAGAGAGAGAGAGAGAGAGAGAGAGAGAGAGAGAGAGAGAGAGAGAGAGAGAGGGAGGGAGAGAGAGAGAGACAGAGAGAGCGAGAGAGACAGAGAGAGAATTTTGCTAGAAATTTTTGTATAAATATAAATATATATATATATATATAATGTGCCAAATGACAAACCTTGCAGAATAATTTCCAATTTCTCTTTATTACGGCGCGGCGTCTTCCGACGGCACGAAATACCCTTTGTGGATGGACGCGTATACTTCGAACTCGTCCATCTCTGCTTTGGTTGGAGGACGAGATCCTGCGCGTGGTTCCACCTCGTGTTGGGGCAATATTGGGTTGATCATCTCAATTTGCAGGTTTCGCAACACCTGTAATGATAATAAGAGCTTGCAATTCTTCGAAATCACAAGATTTTCACTTGTGCTTTACAGCAAACTATTAATATAGAGAGAGAGGGCGGGGAGGGGGCGGGAGGGATGGTGGGAGGGAGAGAGCGAGAGAGAGAGAGTGAGAGAGATAGAATTTTGCTAGAAATTTTTGTATAAATATAAATATATATATAAAGTGCCAAATGACAAACCTTGCAGAATAATTTCCAATTTCTCTTTATTACGGCGTCCTCCGACGGCTCGAAATACCGTTTGTCGATGGACGCGTATTCTTCGAACTCGTCCATCTCTGCTTTGGTTGGAGGACGAGATCCTGCGCGTGGTTCCACTTCGTGTTGGGGCAATATTGGGATGATCATCTCAATTTGCAGGTTTCGCAAGACCTGTAATGAAAATAAGAGCTTGCAATTCTTCGAATTCAAAAGATTTTCACTTGTGCTTTACAGCAAACTATTAATATAGAGAGAGAGGGCGGGAGGGATGGTGGGAGGGAGAGAGGGAGAGAGAGACAGAGAGAGAGAGAGAATTTTGCTAGAAATTTTTGTATAAATATAAATATATATATAAAGTGCCAAATGACAAACCTTGCAGAATAATTTCCAATTTCTCTTTATTACGGCGTCCTCCGACGGCTCGAAATACCGTTTGTGGATGGACGCGTATTCTTCGAACTCGTCCATCTCTGCTTTGGTTGGAGGACGAGATCCTGCGCGTGGTTCCACTTCGTGTTGGGGCAATATTGGGTTGATCATCTCAATTTGCAGGTTTCGCAACACCTGTAATGATAATAAGAGCTTGCAATTCTTCGAAATCACAAGATTTTCACTTGTGCTTTACAGCAAACTATTAATATAGAGAGAGAGGGCGGGGAGGGGGCGGTAGGGATGGTGGGAGGGAGAGAGCGAGAGAGAGAGAGAGTGAGAGTGTAGAGAGGGATTGGTTTAATTTTAATCCTGCAAGACGATAGTGAAGAAGGAGATGGTTGTAGACGAGAGGACTTTACCGCGAGGTAGATAGATAAAGAGAATATACTGAAGTCACTTTGAGGACGATCCGTTTATTATGACGGTGAGAACTGTACTGCCCGACTGAGGACAATACAGACATAGAGAGAACATACACGATATAGATTTACATATGCGTAATTAGAGCGATCACAGGTGACAGGAAAACAAAACAAGTATAGCGCGAAATACAAATCATATCGAGACGCGCGCTCGCGTTAACATTTCCGCCCGCCTCGACGACGTTCAAACGACGTCGAAATAACAATGTACTTAGGGCTAAGGATCAATCTTTCGCGGCTGATACGGGTACCGGTAAGAGACAGAGCTTAGCGATAGGTCTCTTTAGAGTAGCGAATTGCGTCCGGACGGTAACAACGCGAACGAGACCGTCCTTGCCAGGATAGACAGCTGTGACGCGCGCGAGCGGCCACTTCGACGGTGGGTATCGTTCGTCCGCGACCAGCACCAGTTGGTTGATTTTGATAGAGTCCTCCATTTGACGCCATTTGTTTGATATCTGAAACCGCTGGAGATATTCTGTGGTCCATCTTTGCCAGAACCTTTGGAGGAATTGGCGTAAAAGTTGCCAACGAGAGAGGCGAGATTCTGGCAGATGGTCGAGAGACGGTTCAGGAACCGTATTGAGGGCTTCTCCAATGATGAAATGACCCGGTGTCAAGGCTTCGAGGTCAGCTGGATCGTCGGACATTGGGCAGATCGGTCGAGAATTCAAAACAGCTTCGATCTGCACCAGGAGCGTCGAAAATTCTTCGTACGTGAGAATGGTTTCACCGATGATGCGTCTCAGGTGAAATTTCACGGACTTTACGGCTGCTTCCCATTTACCACCGAAATGTGGCGCGGCTGGAGGATTGAACGACCATTTCGTACCGTCGTTCGCGAGGAGGTTCGCTAAATCGGCGAGTTCGCGTGAGGACGAATCGAAGAGACGACGGAGTTCGCTGTCCGCGCCTACGAGATTGGTGCCGCAATCGCTTGTCAACGTAGCGCAAATTCCGCGACGGCCTGTAAACCTTTTGTAAGCAGCTAAAAAACCTGCGGTCGAATAATCCGTCGCTAGTTCGAGATGGACTGCGGAAGACGAAAAACATACGAACACGACGAGATAGCTTTTGTACGTTTTGGCTGCCCTCCCTCGCCATGTTTTAACAGTGAAAGGGCCAGCGTAATCCACTCCTGAGTGAAGAAACGGACGCGACGGTAGAGTACGAGAGATGGGCAATTGCCCCATTAGCTGCGTTGCGGTAGCAGCTCGCTGTCGAGTACAAGTAACGCACCTAAGGACGAAACTACGAACGGGGACGCGGCCTCCTACGATCCAGTAGGAGCGCCTCAACGTGGCGAGCATGGCTTGAGCTCCTCCATGCATGGTTGTCCTATGCACGTGATCGAGTACGAGATGCGTGAGCTCCGATTCTTGCGGTAAAATGAGGGGGTGCTTCACATCGTGATCCAAAAGCGCGTTGCGAAGCCGCCCGCCGATGCGGAGCATTCCGTCCGAGTCGAGGAACGGTACGAGACGGATCAGAGGACTCGATCGCGAAAGCGCGCTACCCTGCGCGAGTTGTTGCATTTCTTTGCTGAAATAGCTTTTCTGAGTCGATTTTACCCAGTACAGACGCGCGTTTTCGATTTCTTCCGGTTGTAGAGGCGAAGAGTACGCGGTGGTTCGTTCGCGACGGCGAAACCGCTCTACGACGCGGAAGGACCACGCGGTAATGCGAAGGAGTCGTACTAAGCGCGAGTATTTACTTATGAGATTCCACATTGGAAGATTATCGAATTTCGCAAATGCAACCGTTTTCTGTCTTTCTTCGAGGTCGACATCTGGCAGAGGCGGTACAGAAGAGGGCCAGGACGTCGAATGTCGACTGAGCCATGGAGGTCCTTGCCACCACAGCGGATTTTCCGCGAGTTGCTTAGGTGACAAACCGCGCGACGCGAGATCCGCGGGATTTTCTTCCCCGGGGACATGGTGCCACCGAGAGTTTGGCATGAGTTCCTGAATTTGAACTACGCGATTTCTTACAAAATCCTTCCAGCGGGAAGGATGACCTCGAATCCAATGGAGCGCAGTCGTGGAGTCAGTCCAGAGATGAACTGGAGCGTCATCGAGCTTGAGAGCACGTTGTATCTGCAACAAATGTCGAACGAGCAATACCGCCGCGGAGAGTTCGAGACGAGGAGTTGTTACGCGCGTCGTGCGAGATCGCTTAGCGGTATACGACAGTTTCTTGATAGGCGCGACTTTTGTTTTAGCGGATACAATGGTGATCTGAGGGTCGACGACATCGTAGAGTACACGCACGTAAACAACGACCCCGAGAGCTGCGTGAGACGCGTCGGAGAATCCGTGTATTTCGACACCGAGAGCTGAGGGCGAAAGACCGAGCCATCGCGGCACAGAAATGGACGTTACATCTTGAAGTTGTCGCGCGTAGTCCATCCAGCGGGCGGCGAGAGGCTGCGGCAGAGGTTCATCCCATTCGAGATGAGCAGACCAGAGCTCTTGCATGAATATCTTCGCACGTACTACAACGGGAGCGAGCCAGCCTAGCGGATCGAACAGCTGAGCGGTACGCGACAGAACCGTTCGCTTTGTTGTGACAGCGGGCTCGCTTGTATGCATGAGCGTAAACACGAACGCGTCGGCTTGTTGTTGCCACGTTAGACCGAGTGTACGAAACGAAGGCCCGTTGTCGAGAGAGAGAGAGTGAACAGTTTCGCGATCAGCTGTCGAAATGCTATCAAGCAGGTCGTCGTGGTTGGCGGTCCATTTCTTCAGCGGAAAGCCGCCCGCCTTGAAGAGATTGGCGACTTGCTCAATTTTCTCACGGCCTTGTTCGAGACTGTGCGCACCGGAGAAGACGTCGTCCACATAGGTTCCTTCCCTGATTACTCCTTCGGCGAGAGGGAAGCGATGACCTTCGTCCTGGTCGAGTTGCCGTAGAGTTCGATTCGCGAGAAACGGCGCGGACGTCAGGCCGTACGTTACGGTACACAAAGCGAATTCTACGAGTTCACCGCGGGAGTCACGCCAGAGGATTCTTTGAAAATCTTGATCGTCTGGGTGAACTAGGATTTGTCGAAACATTTTTGACACGTCTGCCGAGAACACGAACTTGAACACGCGCCAACGAGTGATGACGTCAGAGAGATCCGTCAACAATTTCGGACCTTCATGCAGGCAATCGTTTAGCGAGATACCGCGATCTGTTTGTTGAGATCCGTTAAACACGACGCGATACTTCGTTGATGAACTCGATTCGCGGATTACACACAAATGCGGAAGATAATAAACGCGATTCGGATCCGGATTTGTGTCTGCCGCGCGACGCATGTGCCCCAGGTTTTCATATTCCTCCATGAATGAGACGTAGGCGTTTTGCAGGGTCGAATCCTTGGAGAAGCGCTTTTCCTGGCGGGATAACACCCTGAGAGCTTGCGATCGAGAATTTCCCAGATTGTCCGGTATCCTTTTGAAGGGTAGACGAACTATATATCTCCCCTCCGAATTTCGCGCGTGAGTAGCGGCGAAATGAGACTCGCACTGAGCTTCTTCAGGCGACAATTGATCCGGAACTACTGAAAACGCTTCTTCCTGCATCCAAAACCTTTGCAAAAGCTCGAGAAGTCCGCGATCGGGTGCACATTGAAAACTTTGGGCTATTGGCTGAGACGATGTTGCATTCGGTGCGGGAATGGCGCCAGATAGGATCCAGCCGAGAGTCGTTTTTTGAGCCATCGGAGCTGTGACTGGTCCTTTGCGAACGCCTTCTTCAAGGAACAAACTGTAGACATCCGCTCCGAGCACGAGATCGATGCGTCCTGGTTGTGCGAAGTTCGGATCAGCCAATTCGAGATCCTGTAGATGTGGCCAGCTACAGTCGGATACTTTCGTCGAGGGCAAGTATCCTGTGAGTTTCGACAAGATAGAGGCGTTTACTCTGCACGTGAACGTTGGTCGTACGCGAGATTGTAAAGTCAGAGCGACGGAGCCACGCGACGGACGCGACGATTCCGCCCCGATACCGACGATGGAGATCGACGAACGAGAGCGCGGGAGTCGGAGGCGTTGAGCTAAGGACTCCGTGATGAGAGAGATCTCCGATCCCTGGTCGAGAAGCGCGCGGGCTTCGAGAGGCTCACCGTAGCTCGAGAGAATTTTGACGACGGCGGTGGCCAAGAGAACCGGCGGTCGTTCGAAATTACCAACTTGAGCAACGTTGCTCGTCGCTGAGCTGCTCGGTATCGTCTGATCGCGGCGCGGAAGAATTGACGCGGATGTTGCCGGATCAGTAGTCCTCTCGAGATGCTGCTGCGCTGGAACTGTTGTAGGAAGCGTGTCTCCGCTGTGTATCGAGGTGTGATGTTGGGCTCCGCAATTTCGACAACGTTTTCGCGAACGGCACATCTTGCGTTGATGCGGACCGAGACAATTATAGCAGAGTCGTTTCTGCGCGAGAAATTCACGACGCTGCTCCGTAGACTTTCCAAGGTACGTTGGACAAGACGAGAGATAATGAGCGGCGTCGCAGAGCGAGCACGTCGTCGTATTCGTCGAGGAGGCCGTATGATGCGATTTCGCACTCGTTTGGCGAGAATTTGAGGTCGTTTGAGGCTCGGCGCGTGGCTTTCCTTTAGCTCTCTCGTACGCTTGCAGCGATCGGATTCGCGAAATCAAGAACTTTACAAGTTGATCCCATGTTGGAGGTTCTGTGGTGGCGCCGAGTTCACTTTCCCATTCTTTTACTGAGATGGCGTCGAGTTTCCCAACCACCGTAAAAACTATTATGTCATCCCAGTGCTTGACAGGTCTTTCGAGAGCTTCCAGAGAGCCGAGAGCTTGGGAGATTTCCGAATATAATCGCTCGAGATCAGACGCCGATTCACGATTAAGCGGTTTTACGGAAAAGAGCGATTCTAACGCGGCGCCGACAAGCATGCGCTTGTTTTCGAAATACGACACGAGATCGTCCCAAGCGTTTTGAAAATTATTCGCTCTCAGAGAGACATTCTTCAACCGTAGGCCTGCGTTTCCTGAGAGACACATTTTGAGATATTTTAGTTTTTCCACAGGTTCTAGGTCGGTGTTGGAGATAACCATTGATTCGAAGAGATCGTGAAATTCTGCCCATTCCGAATAATCCCCGTTAAATTTTGGCAGTTCGATTTTTGGAAGACGAGCTTTCTTGCTTTTTGAGCTCTTTAGATCCTCATTATCCTGCTCCTTCGATTTCAGGCTGACTTCCTGATCCGTGAGATGGTCCAGCAGAACTTGAATTTCTTCTTGAGCATCGAGAAAGCTCTCTTCGCCTTTGGTGAAGATTTCTTCCTTGAAATACGGAAGCTTTTTGGCTTGCTCCCGCGATTCAGCGTTGAGCGTGGCCTTTAGATCACGAATCTGATCGTCGATCGCTTCGAACTTCGCCCAATTTTTCCGAAGAGCCTCCAGGCGACCTTGCGCACGCTGGCGATTGATATTTTCGGATCCGATCTTCCGAAGATTCTCGACGGCACGAGAAATATGTCCGAAGAGAATTTGTTGTTTCTCGAGAAGGCATTCGAAGTTCGCGGCACTCATGTTTGAAATCTACAAAGTCACAGTCAATCACAACAATAGGAGTCACTGAGTTCACGAGGTTCGAAATTTGCTTTTCAACGGTCAGCGGCAACGGTTTCCACTCACACGTGCACTTACGAGAAAGAGTTTGAGAGAGTACTTTCGAGAAGATTTAAATACGCGTTCCAGACTGCGGTTTAAATCACGAGAATTGTCCACTTACGCACGATACGTATCGAAAGCGCCGAGAATCGAGAAACTAACAAGAGAGGCGCGAGATATTCGACTACGTTTACAGCGCGGTAACGTCCTGTTCCTTTTCACTACTGCTTTAGCTTGCAAGATCCGGCTCGAAGGACCATTAATGTAGAGAGGGATTGGTTTAATTTTAATCCTGCAAGACGATAGTGAAGAAGGAGATGGTTGTAGACGAGAGGACTTTACCGCGAGGTAGATAGATAAAGAGAATATACTGAAGTCACTTTGAGGACGATCCGTTTATTATGACGGTGAGAACTGTACTGCCCGACTGAGGACAATACAGACATAGAGAGAACATACACGATATAGATTTACATATGCGTAATTAGAGCGATCACAGGTGACAGGAAAACAAAACAAGTATAGCGCGAAATACAAATCATATCGAGACGCGCGCTCGCGTTAACAGAGAGAGATAGAATTTTGCTAGAAATTTTTGTATAAATATAAATATATATATAAAGTGCCAAATGACAAACCTTGCAGAATAATTTCCAATTTCTCTTTATTACGGCGTCCTCCGACGGCTCGAAATACCCTTTGTGGATGGACGCGTATTCTTCGAACTCGTCCATCTCTGCTTTGGTTGGAGGACGAGATCCTGCGCGTGGTTCCACTTCGTGTTGGGGCAATATTGGGATGATCATCTCAATTTGCAGGTTTCGCAAGACCTGTAATGAAAATAAGAGCTTGCAATTCTTCGAATTCAAAAGATTTTCACTTGTGCTTTACAGCAAACTATTAATATAGAGAGAGAGGGCGAGAGGGATGGTGGGAGGGAGAGAGGGAGAGAGAGACAGAGAGAGAGAGAGAATTTTGCTAGAAATTTTTGTATAAATATAAATATATATATAAAGTGCCAAATGACAAACCCTGCAGAATAATTTCCAATTTCTCTTTATAACGGCGTCCTGCGACGGCTCGAAATACCCTTTGTGGATGGACGCGTATACTTCGAACTCGTCCATCTCTGCTTTGGTTGGAGGACGAGATCCTGCGCGTGGTTCCACTTCGTGTTGGGGCAATAATGGGTTGAACATCTCAATTTGCAGGTCTCGCAAGACCTGTAATGATAATAAGAGCTTGCAATTCTTCGAATTCAAAAGATTTTCACTTGTGCTTTACAGCAAACTATTTATATAGAGAGAGAGGGCGGGGAGGGGGCGGGAGGGATGGTGGGAGGGAGAGAGCGAGAGAGAGAGAGTGAGAGAGATAGAATTTTGCTAGACATTTTTGTATAAATATAAATATATATATAATGTGCCAAATGACAAACCCTGCAGAATAATTTCCAATTTCTCTTTATTACGGCGTCCTGCGACGGCTCGAAATACCCTTTGTGGATGGACGCGTATACTTCGAACTCGTCCATCTCTGCTTTGGTTGGAGGACGAGTTCCTGCGCGTGGTTCCACTTCGTGTTGGGGCAATATTGGGTTGATCATCTCAATTTGCAGGTTTCGCAACTCCTGTAATGATAATAAGAGCTTGCAATTCTTCGA
This sequence comes from Lasioglossum calceatum, assembly GCA_963966675.1. Taxonomy (NCBI): domain Eukaryota; kingdom Metazoa; phylum Arthropoda; class Insecta; order Hymenoptera; family Halictidae; genus Lasioglossum; species Lasioglossum calceatum. The sequence goes on from CAXAAD010000374.1 coordinate 87,571, forward strand.
AATCACAAGATTTTCACTTGTGCTTTACAGCAAACTATTAATATATATATATAGAGAGAGAGACAGAATTTTGCTAGAAATTTTTGTATAAATATAAATATATATATAAAGTGCCAAATGACAAACCTTGCAGAATAATTTCCAATTTCTCTTTATTACGGCGTCCTCCGACGGCTCGAAATACCCTTTGTGGACGGACGCGTATTCTTCGAACTCGTCCATCTCTGCTTTGGTTGGAGGACGAGATCCTGCGCGTGGTTCCACTTCGTGTTGGGGCAATATTGGGTTGATCATCTCAATTTGCAGGTTTCGCAACACCTGTAATGATAATAAGAGCTTGCAATTCTTCGAAATCACAAGATTTTCACTTGTGCTTTACAGCAAACTATTAATATAGAGAGAGAGGGCGGGGAGGGGGCGGTAGGGATGGTGGGAGGGAGAGAGCGAGAGAGAGAGAGAGTGAGAGAGATAGAATTTTGCTAGAAATTTTTGTATAAATATAAATATATATATAAAGTGCCAAATGACAAACCTTGCAGAATAATTTCCAATTTCTCTTTATTACGGCGTCCTCCGACGGCTCGAAATACCCTTTGTGGATGGACGCGTATTCTTCGAACTCGTCCATCTCTGCTTTGGTTGGAGGACGAGATCCTGCGCGTGGTTCCACTTCGTGTTGGGGCAATATTGGGATGATCATCTCAATTTGCAGGTTTCGCAAGACCTGTAATGAAAATAAGAGCTTGCAATTCTTCGAATTCAAAAGATTTTCACTTGTGCTTTACAGCAAACTATTAATATAGAGAGAGAGGGCGAGAGGGATGGTGGGAGGGAGAGAGGGAGAGAGAGACAGAGAGAGAGAGAGAATTTTGCTAGAAATTTTTGTATAAATATAAATATATATATAAAGTGCCAAATGACAAACCCTGCAGAATAATTTCCAATTTCTCTTTATAACGGCGTCCTGCGACGGCTCGAAATACCCTTTGTGGATGGACGCGTATACTTCGAACTCGTCCATCTCTGCTTTGGTTGGAGGACGAGATCCTGCGCGTGGTTCCACTTCGTGTTGGGGCAATAATGGGTTGAACATCTCAATTTGCAGGTCTCGCAAGACCTGTAATGATAATAAGAGCTTGCAATTCTTCGAATTCAAAAGATTTTCACTTGTGCTTTACAGCAAACTATTTATATAGAGAGAGAGGGCGGGGAGGGGGCGGGAGGGATGGTGGGAGGGAGAGAGCGAGAGAGAGAGAGTGAGAGAGATAGAATTTTGCTAGACATTTTTGTATAAATATAAATATATATATAATGTGCCAAATGACAAACCCTGCAGAATAATTTCCAATTTCTCTTTATCACGGCGTCCTGCGACGGCTCGAAATACGCTTTGTGGATGGTCGCGTATACTTCGAACTCGTCCATCTCTGCTTTGGTTGGAGGACGTGATCCTGCGCGTGGTTCCACTTCGTGTTGGGGCAATATTGGGTTGAACATCTCAATTTGCAGGTTTCGCAAGACCTGTAATGATAATAAGAGCTTGCAATTCTTCGAATTCAAAAGATTTTCACTTGTGCTTTACAGCAAACTATTAATATAGAGAGAGAGGGAAGGGCGGGGGCGGGAAGGATGGTGGGAGGGAGAGAGGGAGAGAGAGACAGAGAGAGAGAGAGAATTTTGCTAGAAATTTTTGTATAAATATAAATATATATATAAAGTGCCAAATGACAAACCTTGCAGAATAATTTCCAATTTCTCTTTATTACGGCGCGGCGTCTTCCGACGGCACGAAATACCCTTTGTGAATGGACGCGTATACTTCGAACTCGTCCATCTCTGCTTTGGTTGGAGGACGAGATCCTGCGCGTGGTTCCACTTCGTGTTGGGGCAATATTGGGTTGATCATCTCAATTTGCAGGTTTCGCAACACCTGTAATGATAATAAGAGCTTGCAATTCTTCGAAATCACAAGATTTTCACTTGTGCTTTACAGCAAACTATTAATATAGAGAGAGAGGGCGGGGAGGGGGCGGGAGGGATGGTGGGAGGGAGAGAGCGAGAGAGAGAGAGTGAGAGAGATAGAATTTTGCTAGACATTTTTGTATAAATATAAATATATATATAATGTGCCAAATGACAAACCTTGCAGAATAATTTCCAATTTCTCTTTATTACGGCGTCCTCCGACGGCACGAAATACCCTTTGTGGATGGACGCGTATTCTTCGAACTCGTCCATCTCTGCTTTGGTTGGAGGACGAGATCCTGCGCGTGGTTCCACTTCGTGTTGGGGCAATATTGGGATGATCATCTCAATTTGCAGGTTTCGCAAGACCTGTAATGAAAATAAGTGCTTGCAATTCTTCGAATTCAAAAGATTTTCACTTGTGCTTTACAGCAAACTATTAATATAGTGAGAGAGGGAGGGGCG
>CAXAAD010000375.1:0-32244 GCA_963966675.1 Lasioglossum calceatum
TGAATAACACATATGTATGTAGGGGTGTGAATGTTTAGAGTGACTGTGGACGCGACATCGTGGCGCCAACGTGTTTGGGTCCTGCATGAAAGGAGGTCTGTTTGGGCCAATTAGGCCGAGGTGTGAAAGAAGAGTGTTTGGGTCTTCGCGACAAGCGTCAAGTGGCTAGGGGTGCCAAACGCAGAGCGTACGTGAGCTTTTCCGAATGGATGCGAGACTGATAGAGAGAGAATGAGAGTGCGAGAGAGAAGAATGAAATTGAATAAAAGGAACTATAGATATATGTACAGAAATTATATATATGTATATATATATAATACGGTTTCAGGAACTATTGTATATGCATCTCGCAACATTGTATCTCGCGGTACCTCTAGGTATCGAATCAAAGACAGAGCCGCGCGTCTTTTGGTCCGCCGACGTGTCCCATTCAAATGTTTCTCGTTTTCAAACGTATCGACGAGCTGCCGAAGTCAGTCAGTCTAAGCCTAGCCTTAGTAGAGGAAACATCGGTCAAATATCGTTCTAAATAAATATCTGTTCTTTTATTCTCTCTAAATAAATACCTTGCTTCCCAAAACCAACAAGAACGAACGCAAGGGCTGACAGATCAGAAGTGTGAAAGTCGAAAGAGAGTGAATTTGCGAGTTGCGAGTTGCGAGAGCTGAGCTGTGAAGAGCTAATAAAGTGCAAGTATTAGAAATATTAGAGTCAAATTATTTTACCCGATACGCCACACTCAAGGTGTAGGAGTTCCTAAAATATTCCTACACATACATTATAAAAATTGATTTATTTATTAATAGTATATTTAAATATATACTTATAGAGTTTGTACGCGCGCCGGGGAATAGCAGGGGAACGCAAAGTGCACATTTTATAATTTATAATTTATTATAAAAGGTATTTATTATATAATTTATTATAATTTATTGTAAAAGTAAAAATTATACGGGCCGCTTCCTCGGCCTTCGCCGCGCCGCGCACGCACAGTGGGAACATTGGACCAAACTCGATTCAAAATCAAAGAACTTTCGATAGGAATGAGGTAGAGCGATTAAATTTTTTAAAAATTAAAGCTGAAACTTTGCAGAATATGGGAAAATAGTGAGATTATGGTACGAAAGTTTATTGACCTTGAAAACATTCGTTACACTTGTAGAATTTCAAGAAAATATGGTTTCTCCGTTACTATGCGCGGAAAAAACTTTTTGTTAACATGCTATATATCATTTCCCGTAGATTTTGTGTAGATATCATTTCCCGTAGATCTATGTGTGACTATAATGTAATTTAAATTAGATATCTATTTTTCATAATTATATTTTCATTTACACAGAGAGTATGGTAAGTATTTCATCATTTTAACTTACTTCTCATCAATGAATTTTTTATCTACTGGTGACACCTTATGTTTTAGTAAGTAACGTAGCAACGGAGAAACCACATTTTCTTGAAATTCTACAAGTTTAACGAATGTTTTCAATATCAATAAACGTTCGGACCATAATCTCACTATTTTCCCATATTCTGCAAAGTTTGAGCTTTAATTTAAAATAAATTTCATCGCTCTACCTCATTTCTATCGAAAGTTCTTTGATTTTGAATCGAGTTTGGTCCAATGTTCCCACTGTGCGGCGAGGCGCGACGAAGGTCGAGGAGGCGGCCCGTATAATTTTTACTTTTACAATAAATTATAATAAATAAATTTTATAATAAATTATAAATTATGAAATGTGCACTTTGCGTTCTCCTGCTATTCCCCGGCGCGCGTACAAACTATATATATATTTAAATATACTATTAATAAATCAATAAATTTTTATAATGTATGTGTTATTCAATGAAGCTATGAATAAATATCTTAATTTCATATTTTAATTTTTATTTAAAAACGCTACGAACTTTCGTTCCAACCTAATAATATATTGTTAAAATAGTTGTTTTAATTTTTATAATCTATAGAATAATAACAATAATTTATAATGCGGCGGAAGATACGGCGGAAGATGCGGCGGAGGACGAGAAATGGTTTGAAGCAGTGATCGGCAACACCGGCTATTGTTCAACCAGTATTCGTGCCTCCCGCGCGTCTCGCTCCCCGTGACGACAATAGTGCTCTATGCTATAGCAGGTACAGGCAAGTATGGCATGGTATAGATATAGTATACCTAGTGCAGAATGCGGCGAAAGACGAGAAATGGTTTGTCATTTCCCGAACCCTTGCCATCCGCCTAGACACACGTACACGCTGCCCGAGCGGTGACTGTGTGAGTGCACCTTGCGGTGCGGCTAGTCAAGCCTGCTTGCAGAGCCTCCCGAACAGACATCTTGCTGCCGAATAATGAAAATTACGCTTCCAAAACGTAAAAATCGACCACCTTGGGGTGCAAGCGCAATAGATTGATCTTTTATCTAGCGATTGAGACCACGTGGGGGTTCCAAATGTGCATTAACGAGACGTGGTTTGAAAACAGACGAACCCTTGTAATCGGCTAATCAAGCCTGCTTGCAAGAGCCTCCCGAACAGACATCTTGCTACCGAATAATGAAAATTACGCTTCGAAAACGTAAAAGTCAACCACCTTGAGGAGCAAGCGCACTAGATTGATCTTTTATCTATCGATTGTGACTACATAGGAGTTCCAAATGTGCATTGTCGAGCAATGGTTAGTCCATTACTGAAGCCTTGCGATCCGCCTAGGCACACGTACACACTGCCCGAGCGTGTTTGTGTGCGAAGGCGCCGCGCGGCTCGCCAAGCCTGCTTGCGGAGCCCCCTGACACACATCTTGCTGCCGAATAATGAAAATTACGCCTCGAAATCGGAAAAGTGGGCCATTTTAGACACCATCCGCACTAGATTGATCTTTTATCTATCGATTGTGACTACGTAGGAGTTCCAAATGTGCATTATAGAGAAATAGTTAGACCATTACCGAAGCCTTGCGATCCGCCTAGGGCCTAGGCACACGCACGCGCTGCCGGAGCGTGTTTGTGTGCGAAGGTGCCGCGCGGCTCGTCAAGCCTGCTTGCAGAGCCCCCTGACAGACATCTTGCTGTCGAATAATGAAAATTACGCCTCGAAAACGGAAAAGTGGGCCATTTTAGACACCATCCGCACTAGATTGATCTTTTATCTATCGATTGTGACTACATAGGAGTTCCAAATGTGCATTGTCGAGCAATGGTTAGGCCATTACTGAAGCCTTGCGATCCGCCTAGGCACACGTACACACTGCCCGAGCGTGATTGTGTGCGAAGGCGCCGCGCGGCTCGCCAAGCCTGCCTGCGGAGCCCCCTGACAGACATCTTGCTGCCGAATAATGAAAATTACGCCTCGAAATCGGAAAAGTGGGCCATTTTAGACACCATCCGCACTAGATTGATCTTTTATCTATCGATTGTGACTACGTAGGAGTTCCAAATGTGCATTATAGAGAAATGGTTAGACCATTACCGAAGCCTTGCGATCCGCCTAGGGCCTAGTCACACGCACGCGCTGCCGGAGCGTGTTTGTGTGCGGAGGCGCATTTACGTATGCAGTGACTGCTGTCACCGCCGAGATGGTATCCCTTTGGCGCTGCTGTACTTCTCGACATTCAACTGTAGAAATTTTACCCAGCTCCTCTACTGGACGGAGCTCAAACTAATTTCGAGGTCAAATCTGGATCGGGTCCCGCTACATGCTGCCGAATAATGAAAATTATACCTAAAAAACGCAAAAACAGGCCATATGAGACACCATCCGGACTAGATTGATCTTTTATCTAGCGATTGTGACTACGTAGGGGTCCCAAATGTGCATTAGCGAGACGCGATTAGGCCAATGCCGGACCCTTGCAATCCTCGTGTACGTATACAGTATCTAGCGGTGTGTGAGTGTGCCACCACACTCTCGCTCGAGTTGGATCGGCCCCCTTAAAAACATCAAAACAGCTGTAACCGACAGCTGAAGGCTATTCCACTATCCGAGTTCCAGCAATGCTATGATGATTGGAAGGACCGTCTCCAGCGCTGTGTGGCTTCCCAAGGGACCTATTTTGAAGGAGACAATATTGCATTGTAATTATATTTGAATAAAAACTTGAAAAAAAATCAGTCTCATTACTTTATTTACACACCTCGTATAAGTTACAACCTTACTTTTGAAACTTGGAGGACCGATAGACAAAGTAAAGAGATTCGCGAAGCAGCCAAAAAAGAAATTCAGAAGAAATTCAAAGACCGTATGGGATTAAAAATTGATGTGGTTAAACAAGAATTGGGCACTACAAACGATGGAAACACATCCCGTAGATTTTTCGAAGATCCAACCATCACTGCTGAACTCACTGGGGTAAACAAGGATCTAATTAATGGGTTCAGCGTTATTCTTAGGACAATAAACAGCGGAGCCTCAATAGACCAATCGAAATTCTCATATTACTTGTCTGGAAACTGCATCTTTATACGTTGTGGTACTACATGCCAAACACAGTACACAAGGTTCTCTGGCACGGAGCTACCATCATTTCCGCCGCACTTTTTCCGATAGGAATGCTGACAGAGGAGGCTCAAGAAGCCAGAAATAAAGACTACCGAATGTACAGGAGAGATCACGCTCGTAAAAATTCAAGAATTAACCCTAATGAAGATGTTTTTAATTTTCTTTTGGTTTCATCCGACCCTTATATAAATACATTTCGTTCGGAGCCAAAAACAAAAAACAAGGTGCTTTTCGATATACAAGTTGAAGCCCTACTATTGTAAACGATAACTTGTAGTGTTTAAAAACGTATGTAAAAACCAGTGTTGGTTTGATAAAACGATGTATTCGATGAAGGCGTCGTTTGAAACAAATGAAATCGTTGACATGGAGATATCGATTTCTCGAGAATCTTATGGTAATACTGATTTTTCGAGAATCATATGATTCTCGAAAACATCGATTCTTGACGAACGGACGATGCCATGGACGAGATACCTCGTGTATCCTGATACGTACGGGAGAGAGCACAGTTTCGCGCGGTATCGCGAAGAGCATGGCCCTCTTTCCGCGACGGAGTATTTCATTTATTATCGTTCGCTATAATCACGAATTCGAAAAGTGTGCTACGTGGAGTGTTCAGTAATTGTGTGAAAGTGTGGTGTTTCCTGTTCCACTGGTGCAAGCAGCAAATGGATTTACGGCTGAATAAGTGAGTTTTTAATTCAACCAGTTTCTGCTTCTTCTCTCGTTCGGGTAAAGTTGCCGATGATGTGGGCCCTCACCGATTTCGACGACCTTCAAATATGTTATAAACTCGATGTTTTAAATATCTTTTTCCTTTGAAATACAACTCGTCGAAATTGGATGGAAAATAGTACATCGATCGATTTAGAATTACAAGTTTTTACAATAATATCGTAAACTAAAGCCGATCGACAGAAACTGTAAAGGGAAATGTTGTTCGGAATCATGGTCTTGACAACATATCCAAAGCTCATCGAATTTGGGTGGAAAATAGTACATCGATCGATTTAGGATTACAAATTTTTACAATAATATCGTAAACTAAAGCCGATCGACAGAAACTGTAAAGGGAAATGTCGTTCGGAATCATGGTCTTGACAACATATCCAAAGTTCATCGAATTTGGATAGAAAATAGTACATCGATCCAGTTAGAATTACAAATTTTTACAATAATATCGTAAACTGAAGCCGATCGACAGAAACTGTAAAGGGAAATGTTGTTCGGAATCATGGTCTTGATAACTTATCTAAAGCCCGTCAAAATTGGAGTTGATTCACATAATCGAGAAACTTTTGTTCGTTGCGGCACCGCGGCGTTACACCACGCTCGCCTGCCGGCGCGCCGGGCAGTACGCGTCTAGCTCGCGCTCTGATTGGTCCGTGTTTTTCGTTAATAACTCTTAAACAAAGCCGCGGATAACATTTTTGCAAAGGAAAATGTCGCTTGAAATGATCGCGGGAACCTCCCATTTCATTAAACTAAGGTAATTTTGAGACACCCTGTATACATCGATCTACAGATGAACTTCAGAAACCTTTTCCTACAAGACTCTTTTCGAATACTTCAAACCAGCATCTAACTGCTTGTTTCAAACCTTAAATAGCTTTATTAAGTTTACATACATGATTACTTTTACTTTTGACTCCTTCAGGAACTTTCATAAAAATCTGCTCCTTTAGTTTACCATTTAAAAAGGCAGTCTTTACATCCATATGATTTATCAGTAAATTAAACTGATTTGCAAAAAGCAAGTATAAATCTAAAGCTTGATATTCTAGCGACTGGTGCAAATGTCTCGTTATAGTCCGTCAAATACTCTTTACTAAAACCACGAACAACAAGTCGCGCCTTGTATTTTTGTCGGGTCTCCGTGTTGATCATGTTTGATCGTAAATATCCATCTATAATCTACTAACTTAATAGTAACACTCTCTGATTTTACGTCCTTTCCTGCCACAATGGTGACATTTCACTTGATTTCCATTCTTCCTCGCCTTATATGGTTGTGGTCTTTGTCTTTTGGAAAACTTCTTCGGTTTATGTTCTGCAGTGTGTTTATTGACCATCAGAATCTTTGTACTAGTTGAAGAAGTCTCAGCTCGTAACTTGATCTCGTGGTCAAGTAATTCTTATTTTCACAAGCGCCAGTGTAAGATAGTCTTCTGATAGAATTTCAATTGCAGTAATAATTCCATCGTATGTTGTCGGTAATGTTAGTGATAGATGCGCTACCTTATCCGATTCTTCAACTTTAGCTCCTGCTGCTGCCAACTCGGAAATTAATTCGTCAAATAATATAAAATGTTTCGCAAGGAGTTCAGCTCCTTGTAATTTTAATATTAATAATCTCTTTCGTACGGATAACAACGTCGCCACACTTTTTCTTTCAAAAATGGAATCTAGATCTTTAGATATCTTAATGGCGCGCAGTGGCTCAGTGGGCAGAGCGCGTGCCTGTGGACTCCGTGATCGCGGGTTCGATCCCCGACGCCGGCACCTCTGGAAATATTCCATGTGCAATTTAAACTGTGATGCCCAAGGTGGTTCGGAACCCACTTTAAACTGTAGGTCCCGTCGTTTAATAACCATAGCAGTTGAAAAAGCGACGTAAAAACAATCAAACGAGGGTAACAATAGATCTTTAGATATCTGTTTGGCCGTACTTCCCGGACTCACAAAACCAAGGAACGTATCACTTTAATATTGTATTATCAAATTCTTCGCTTTCCTCCCAGCATTTATATACACTTCGGTCAGCTTCTCTGGAGTTGCAGAGTCTATTTTTAATTCTTCCATTAAACTGCGCACTCTCAACCTCCAATTGCTATACCGCTCGTCATCGAACGGCTTAATGTTTCTATTGGTCTTTGAATTTTCCATATATACAGGGTGTTTAGCAACAGGTGGGAGAAAATTGAAGGGGTGGTTCTCGACGATAATATAAGACGATAATGAAGAATAAAAAAATTTCGATTTCGACTTCGTTATTTAGTTATTAACAGTTAAAAATCCGCCTAAAATGCTGCAACACTTCTAACAAAAGTGTACGTTGCGTACGTCACACAGGCGCGCGACAGACTCGTATCAAGTGACAAACGCATCATACCTTGGTTCTCATTTGGGGCCCCAGCGAGGTGAAAATGTTTAAAAGATCGTTGGACGACATTGAACCTACCTACTCGTTAAAATCCACAAGGGCATTTATAATATCCGCCCTATGGAATTATCGAGCAGAAGGGGTCAATGCCCTTTGACTTTTAAACTGTTTTCACACATATCCACAAATTCTTAATCTGCACTGTTCATAACACCGTACATAATACACTGGAACAAACCACACATATGCTCTAGCACTATTTTCAATATCATACACACGCACTACGAGTTTACAGAGAATTTACTCAGTGGAATGAGGAGAATGTAAAGAACTGGTAATCCTTTAATGTTGAAACACACACTGCACTTTATTTAACTTGATTTTCGTTGCGAGAATCGCTCACAGACGAAACGGAAATCTTGGTCGTGTGATTGCTGCCTTCGGATCGCGACGGAGATCTTCGACGCGTGCGACCAGGGGGGGCAATCTCCCATGTATAATGTATGGACCTTAGCACCGCCATCTATCCTAATTCCCTCAACTAAAACCTATATATATAGCTATACTATTTTATAACACATATACACTGATATACACATACACCAACATACACACACATATACCTACTGTACAGCACTGCACAGTACGATTACTTTAACGTTAGAAGTAAAAGGACATAACATGTTTTGTAACAATAGTTCATTTTAACAATATTTTATTATATAATAATACATATATACATAATACAGAATAATATTATAATGATATTAGATGTTTCAATTTTTATACTTGCTGCTGCACTCCACATCTGCACCTCACTATCCTTTAAAAAAATATATTATTATGCACAAAGTAAAGTTCGAAAAATAAGTTCTAATGAAATAAGTTCACTGAGTGTCGCTCAATTTTGAAAAATTATTTCTACAATTGATTTGACACTCAGCAAACTTCCTTTTTTGAAGCTTATTAATCAAATTTTCAACACAACATGAAAGAATATAAAAACAATATAAAAATGTTTTCTATAAATTGAAAAATCGTAGTCCGCAACAATGGTCGAGACTCTGTGATTGACAATTGACAGTGATTTTGGAGGTTATAATCAAACACATGCAGTAAGAACTTCATGATCAAATAGTAGCGACCAATAGCGCCAGGGATTCAACATCAGTCATGTCCAATCATGGTTAATCACGTGATGTGCTGTGATCGTGGTGCCATCTATCCTAATTCCCTCAACTAAATCCAAGCAGTCCAAGGTCATACATAAGAGTTTTCTCCCCCTGCGTGCGACGGAGATCTTGCCGCGGGCAGAGGCACGACACGCGACGCGAACAGAGCATAAACGAGTCGACGATTTTACAAGCCTTACAACGGATATCTTTGAGATCATGCGATTTCTGCGAACGGAAATCTTCGACGCGTACGAGAGAAGAATCGTCCGTACAAGCTAGCATCCGTATGCACACTGATTCAAGACAGCTGATGAGGTCAATGCCTGAGCCCGATCGATAAAACAAATGCCGATCTACAACAGCAAATGCCCGCCGATTTACAGCAAACGCGCGCCCAAACATCGCGCGTTACTATGCCAATACATTGTGTGTCCTGTTTCCACGAACTTCGCGATTCTTTCTCATTCTGGCTGTGACCGTGAAATATCTTACGTTCGTTAGTCAAACATTAGAAAGATTTTATTCAATTTATTCTGTGTTAAACGTTATTAACTTCCCGATTTTATAGGGAAGTTACTGTAATTACCCCGAAAATCGAAAATCGATTTTTTAGCAGATCTTCACGTTTCATGGTCACTGCAGTCATTTTATACTATTTTCAGCAAAATGTTCGTATGGGTGTGTGTGTGTGTGTGTGTGTGTGCGTATGGCCGTTTGTATGTTATCAAATTTTTCGTTAACGTTTTCTGAAAAAGTAACAACGCGATCAGAATGATGAATGATGCAATCGATGTGCCCCGCTGTAACTTAGAGCTGATTAGATTTTGGTCCATTTTGGTCAAGTAGTTTTTTAGTTTTTTTCGAAAGGAGTTGATTCGACATTGCAATTTATACGAAAGGCGTATCCACCGAAGAAGCAAACGTAACTATATATATATATATATATATATATATATTTAGACATACTTAAAAAAAAAATTTTTTTATAAAATTAAAAAAAAAATTTTTTTCCTTATTTTTCTTAATTTCAAAAAATTTTTTCCCCAATTATGCAACTAATGCTAATGTAACCGCTTACAATAATCGAAAATTATTCCAATGCAAGAGTGAGTCAATTATCGCCGAGAATACATTTTCAAAGAATATCGATGAAAGTACAAAAACATTTATATTACAATCTTTAAATAAACAATCAGTTCAAAACGAATTGTTAACTGAGATTAAATTGAAAATTAATATAAAAAAATTTATGATAATTAATAACATTGATGTTGAAGACGGATTGGTTAATGGAGCATGCGGACTATTAAAATTTATTACTTTTCAAGAAAATACTAAAATTACGTCTATACTGTGGTTAGATTTTCAATCGGCCAGAGTAGGAGTGAAAGTAAGAACTAGAAGAACAATAAGAACAACACCCACCTCAGGTGACCTGTTTATAGTGCCCCACCATGTATATATATTAGGGGTAAAAACACTGTCCAACAAATTTCAACTTTTTTTATTTTTTCATATAACTGTTGGGTGGATCTTGTAGAGTTTTTTGCGCTGATTCCGAATCTGGCATTATTTTTTTTCCTACACGCACAGTTTAAAAAAAAATGGCTTTGAAAAAAAACGTATTTTTCAACTTTAAACAAATATTGTGACGTTATTATAAGAGATATTGAATTGTTCTTTCTAGCAAAAGATTCTGTAGACTTTCCTGAATACAATGATATCCGTTATTAATACATTATAAATGTTTAAACATGTTTAAACAGTCATTAAAGACGGAGAGACACCACTTTTGCAGGAAATTTTGATGATATTTTTTTCAATTTGTATCAAAAAGTAAGGGTCCAGTGGAAAATCAAACTATACCACGCGGTAGAGCAGACTTTTATCTTGAGAAACCACCCTGTCTGGTTTCGAACATCGACGTTTTTACCGAGCTAGAAAGCAAAATATCATCCCGGAACACGAGTCACCGTCAGTGGTGCTGTGCCACTAGCACGGTCGTCCGTCGGAATATGGAGCGGCGCGACCGCGCTAGTGGCAGAGCACCACTGGCGGCGACTTGTGTTCCGTGATGATATTTTGCTTTCTAGCTCGGTAAAAACGTCGATGTTCGAAACCAGACAGGGTGGTTTCTCAAGATAAAAGTCTGCTCTACCGCGTGGTATAGTTTGATTTTCCACTGGACCCTTACTTTTTGATACAAATTGAAAAAAATATCATCAAAATTTCCTGCAAAAGTGGTGTCTCTCCGTCTTTAATGACTGTTTAAACATGTTTAAACATTTATAATGTATTAATATCGGATATCATTGTATTCAGGAAAGTCTACAGAATCTTTTGCTAGAAAGAACAATTCAATATCTCTTATAATAACGTCACTTTTTTTAAAACTGTGCGTGTAGGAGAAAAAATAGTGCCAGATTCGGAATCAGCGCAAAAAACTCTACAAGATCCACCCAACAGTTATATGAAAAAATCTTTGGTGTTGGACAGTGTAATTTATTTATTACATATATATTACATATATATTAATTTATTACGTATATATATATATTTTTTATTGTATCTAGAATTAATATTTATATATATATGTATATATAATGAATTGGTATCATATTGAAAATATGAAATTATTTTGGACGATGCTAGTGCGTTGGAATTTCGGACATAACGTGCTGTCATCTAGTTTATATTTCGCATCTACCGATGGAATGTGGCTAACGCTGTTGTAAACACGGTTGTCGTGTCGAACAAAATAAAGGGAACGAAGCATGAATTATTGTCCTCAGTGGGGAATTCACGAAACTTGTGTGGTTATAACATCAGTTGAATAGTGCTTCTTGAGCATGTTACGGATGACGAACAGGTGTTCAATATCATCTCTGGCAGGAACCGTCCTAGATAAACGAACAGAGCCACCCTAGATAAATCTACATAGCTGTTTAGTTTAGTTTAGGGCCCAAACATACGCACCACCAACTGGTCGTTGACAAAATACGAATGTTCACTCAAAGGGTACTGACAAGTACCACCTGTCATTGCAGGGGTATATAAGCCCTTGCATTTCTACTCTCGTGGGCTAGTACTGTCGTAATCACGAATCGTGTCGCGTCGTGCTGCATCTCGGAAGTCAACTACCAGTGAGATCGGGCTAAAGTTCCCCTTCGAATCAAAAGTTAACCGTATAGATTCCGCGAGTTCGGTGTAAAATCTATTAGGCAGTGATAAGGTTGCTCCGAGACCCCCGCATTGCCAGTGCGTCAACACCGTGCATCTAGTTTAGGTAATACACTTCTACTTTCAATTCTTTCTATTCCAAACTCAATTCATTCGCGACAATTACACAATTGTAACACGAATTCTTATAATCAGAATATATCTGTGTTCTTTGATAATTAACGCAAATTCATTAAACCCATAATTATCGTCCAATATCCTAATCGAGTAATTGAACGTCCCCACACGATACAATCTTACCGCTCGGATTGTATCACTAAATTATACTAGTTACGAGGCTTACTAACTATCCTAACAGCTCCCTGATTTCGCATCAGGTTCGTCTGTGCTTCTATCCAAACTCCTAGCGGCTCCCCAGTTTCGCATTGGGTTCGTCCGCGTCGTTCTACAACTTCCTAGCAGCTCCCCGGTTTCGCATCGGGTTCGTCTGCGCTTGACTCCATTCCTAGAGGCTCCCTGACTTCGCGTCAGGTTCGTCCTCGCTGTCTATAATCCTAGCGGCTCCCCAATTTCGCATTGGGTTCGTCCGCGTACCTTTAACTAACAAACTGATACCATATTCCTAGTGCAACAACACTTCGCCGGCCACTCGTGCTGCTCGCGGCCCTGGCTCGTAACAAGCAAGAAGGTTCACAGGTAAGTCTCTATAGGTATACTAATTTGAATTTATAACTTCTTTATTTTTCATAATTCTTTTATGGGAACTTGAAAAACGTATTCGTGGCATATTTCTAATGAAAAATTATACCAAAATATGATATAATTCCGATGATATTTACTTGTGTGATCGACAATTAAAGTTTCGAGTGTATACACCTGTGTTTTGATCTTCGTTGGTTTCCAGCACGTGGAATCTTTTCAACTCGTGATCGTGAAATAGCAAGAAAAAGGAAATGAAATTAGTCGGGTTTTGGGAGAGCGTTTTGAGTTTGTTGAGTTACCCGCCATCACTCGCGACACGAAGAATTACTCTTTTACAGTCGTCGGCTTGTCTCTATCGGCAGAGACGAGGATCGATCGCGTGTAAATATAATTGCTCGTTACGTTTCGATAATTCGAAGAAGAGAGAACAGAATAGGACGAGGACCCGATTGGCTATTGTATACAGTGCTGCCAGAATCATGGGTCTCTTGGGTTATTCTCCTCCGCTGCTTCAGCCGGCTCGGCCCCCCACTCTGACGTACCGCCGTCACACGAACGTATCCCTACTATTCCCTACATGCCCGTGGAAGTGCCTGCTCGATTGCACGGGCATGTAGGGATACGTTCGTGTGACGGCGGTACGTCAGAGTGGGGGGCCGAGCCGGCTGAAGCAGCGGAGGAGAAAAACCCAAGATACCCATGATTCTGGCAGCACTGATTGTATATGTATACATCCGTCGCTGCTCATTCCCCTTACCGCGCACCTCAAACTATTCGGTCCGCCCGAAGTGTGCGGAAAAAGACAGACGTACAGCGACGATAGCCGAGCCCTCGTTACAGGTGACTGTCGGCAATCGTCAAAATACGCGTACACCACGGCACGTCGCGCGAATACGCTCGCACACTCGCATAGCGATGCCGAGTAGATGATTTTTAATCGAACAACCTGTATATGATCCGATTTATATCGTGTTTGCACAAATCTATTAAAATAAGTTCTATAAAGAAAAAAAATAAGTAATAATAAATAAAAAAGTTATTCCTTGGTATTGAATTGTGAGGACGCGCAAGCCTTTGAACTGTGCCGCCGACTGCGACTCTCGGCGTCTCTTTCTTTCCCATGCGCTATCCTTCCTTGCGCTCGAAACTTTAATTGTCCATTACACAAGTAAAAAAAAATATCATCGGAATTATATCATATTTGGTATCATTTTACATTATAAATATGCCACAAATATGTTGGTGAAAGTTCCGTAGAAAAATAATGAAAAAATAAAGAAGTCATTTTTTATATTCCAATAGGGTGAATTTATATATTCTTATTTTTTTCTATTTATTCATTATATTTTATAAATTATCGTTATTTATAAACATGTTTATTTTTCCAGATTGAAAATAGAAATTTTTTTAAAATGGAACGCCATGGAAACGAAGACTTATCGAGTAAGTATATAATATTAACACTCATCGTATTTCCTGTAAATAATTTTTTTTTTCCATCAATGATGTTTCATATTTTTTTTGATTCCAGACTTATTAAAACAAATGGAGGTGATGATTATGGGGGCGCCTCCCTCACCGGACACCTCAGCGGGCCACAGCCAGCCACAACCGCCACTTCCTCTGCGGCCACTGTCACCGCCTCCGCCACTGCCAGCACCGGAACATGATATGGATTGTCATAGTACCGTTGTTGAGCAGAATGTGGAGGTGCCCGTGGATTTAATGCAACGCCTCCTCCAAGCTTTGGAAGTGCAGAATAAAAGTAAGTGTTTCCTTAAATTTTTAACTTCCCGATTCATAGAGAAGTTACTGTAATTCAGGATATATATGGGTCATATTTTCGAAAAAACCCGGGTCAGACATAATAATATGGGAATATATAATTAATGTTTTTTTCTTTTTCAGATCGTGGCACCAATGGCGGCGCATCGCGGGAGCGTTGGCTCCATCGAACTGATGGACGAAGGGGTAGAGGAGCTGGTCGTGGGGGAAGAGGAAGAGGCCGTGGTCGTGGGGGAAGAGGGAAAGGCCGTGGCCGTGGTCGAGGTGCCAATGTCACCTTTCACCAACATTTTCATTATGGTTAATTTTGTAATAAAAAATATTAATTAAAAAAAATGAATTATTATTATTGTTATTATTATTAACTTCCCGATATATTATTATTATTATTAGTAGTAGTAGTATTATTATTATTGTAATTATTTATACGTTTATGAAGTGATTGAATATCATGATTTCTTATCATTTATACTATATTTATTCATCTAATTACACTGTCCAACAAATTTGAACTTTTTTCATGTTTTCATATAACTGTTGGGTGGATCTTCTAGAGTTTTATGCGCTGATTCCGAATCTGCCCTTAAAATTTCTCCTACACGCACAGTTTTTGAGAAACACGACTGAAAAAAACGTATTTTTCGACTTTAATCAAATATTGTGATGTTATTATACAAGATATTGAATTGTTCTTTACAGCAAAAGATTCTGTAGACTTTCCTGAATCCAGTGATATGCATTATTAATACGTTATGATTGTTTAAACATGTTTAAACAATCATTAAAGACGGAGAGACACTACTTTTGCACCCATTTTTACGGTTATTTTTCAGTTTATGTTAGAAAATAAGGGTCCAGCGTAAAATCGAACTACACCACGCGATAGAGCAGACTTTTCTCTTGAGGAACCACTCTATTAACTTTTGAACGTCGACGTTTTTTTCGATCCAGAAAGCAAAATATCTGCGTCCAACATAGGTTGCCGCCAGTGACGCTCACCACTAGAACGGGCGTTGTATGGGATACGGCGCAGCGAATTATTGATTACATTAGTATTGCAATATACAGTAAAAGCTCCTTCGTTGTCCAAAGGCCGGGGGGCTGAGCGGACAACGAGCGTGCCCGGACACTATTTTTGATTTATGACTGCGTCTAGATATCGCGCCGACCGCGCCGAGCGACTTCAATAGGAAGCCGAACATAGAGAAGGACAGAATGAGATACGGATCGGGTAACCGAAGCGTGTCGCCGTCGCCGGCACAGTTTAAAGGCCCACATTGTTGCTGTTGCTCGTTGCCTTCGAAACTTTGACCGTCGATTAAACCACTAAATACAGTTGAAACTATATCGTGTTTGGTGTCATTTTAATCAGAGAAATGCCAGGAATAAGTTAGTGAAAGTCCCATAAAGAAATAATGAAAATTAAGAAGTTTGAAAATTCGGTTTACTCGAGTCAATGTTGTGGTGTTCACACCGATATACCCGAGCCGACATCAATCGACGCCGCCTACGGAGCGACTCGGCGTTGACAGGCAGTGGAATGGGTAGGCACTGGACAACGATCGTGCCCTTGATTTTGGACAACGAAGGAGCGATTACTGTAATACAATTACTCATGATGGTATTCTACTCAATATTTTTTAACATTCATTTTACCATATTGCTCGAATCAATTTATGTTATAATCATATATACGTTTATATAATATATATGTGTGTGTCACGCGCTCGTTTATGGTAGCAGTACTTCTTTCCTTGCCCTTGAACGTCTCACCTTCGTCTCACCTACTGTACCTGGTACATTCTAACCAATTAAAGAAAACAAACGACGAAAAATATATTTGAGTGTGGATGTGGATGAGTGAGGAATTCGCTGTAAATATTTTCATTATCAGTTCTACTGTGACACTCATGGTGATCACTTCGTATATAAGTGAATATAACTTGAGTTTCTGTTCATATTGAAACAGGTAAGAATTTTGTCTGTTTATATACAAATTATTTATTTTTTTTTTTGTTAAACATTACTGACTAAAATGACATAGGAGTATATTATATATATAATATATATACATTTATATTATATATTTGTATATAATAAAAATTTTTGAATAACATACAATTGTCAGCCGTAGGCGACACAAAGTACTAAATAAAATAAAATACAATTGTCAGCCGTAGGCGACACAAAGTATTAAATAAAATATTGTCTTGTCAGCCAAAGGCGACACTCATTTTTTAATAAAATACAATTGTCAGCCGTAGGCGACACAAAGTACTAAATAAAAAAATATTGTCTTGTCAGCCAAGGGCGACACTCATTTTTGAATGAAATACAATTGTCAGCCGTAGGCGACACAAAGTACTACATAAAACAGTATTGTCTTGTCAGCCAAGGCGACACCAATTTTTGAAAAAAAAATACAATTGTCAGCCAGAGGCGACACCAAATTTTGAATAAATAATATACAACTTTCCGACAATACGAAAATGAAGGTAAAACGTCAATCACGAAAAGCCATCAATAAAAAACGAAAATATGATTATCTCTCCCTTAATAATAATGTTGTCAATGAGAGCGAAAAAGAAGAAAAACGGAATGCACAAATAAGACAGGCCATGCAAAAATTACGGTTTAAAAGTACATATAAAAATGATGAATATGAGAAAAATAGAATGCGAAACATAAAAAGATATCGTGATAATACTGATTGTAAGAAAAAATACATTGAATCTACTCGCAAACAAATGCAACGGAAACGACTGAATGACGATTTTCGTAAAAAAGATAATGAAATGAGGCAAAATCGAAAGAAGCGAACAAGAGAAAATGACGATCATCGTAACAAAGAGAATGAAACAAATTTAAATCGAATTAAACGTAAACGAGAAATTCCAGAATTTAAACAATTGGAAAACAGAAAAACACTAAGTAGGATGAAGATATTGAGACAAAGAATAAATTATATTGCAAAAGAACTTGCCAAAAATTCTGCAAGAAATAAAATACTACGGCATAATGATGCATATAAGTCCCGAGAACTTGCCAAAAATTCTGCAAGAAATAAAATACTACGGCATAGTGATGCATATAAGTCCCGAGAACTTGCCAAAAATTCTGCAAGAAATAAAATACTACGGCATAATGATGCATACTAGTCCCGAGAACTTGCCAAAAATTCTGCAAGAAATAAAATACTACGGCATAATGATGCATATAAGTCCCGAGAACTTGCCAAAAATTCTGCAAGAAATAAAATACTACGGCATAATGATGCATATAAGTCCCGAGAACTTGCTGAAAATATTGCACGAAATAAGATGTTGCGGAAGAATCTTGTGTATAAGAAAAATGAATTACAACAAAATATTAACCACATGAGAATAATGAGGAAACATAAAAAATACAAATGTAAGGAAAGACTTAATAATGTTCAAAGAATACGAAAATTAAGACAAAGCTTGAGATATAAATATCAAGAATCATTAAAAAAAACAATATGTCAACAAGAAAAGAGAGACATTGATGTATTAAAGTTTCGAGATAATTTATATAACTGTTTATTGAATCAAAAAGATGATAATACCACTGCGAAATTGAAATGGCAATTTATAAAATGTCGTATGGAAACGCCTTCGTTCATATGTTGCTGTTGTGAAGGTCTTTTTTTTAAATTTGCCGTTGTAAAATTAAATGAATTGAGAATCGATAAAGCAAATGATGAAATATTATCTCAAATAAATAATTTTCCGTCAGGTTTTATTTGTGGAACTTGTAAAAATTATGCTTATAGAGGCAAAGTATATAAGTTGTCAACAAGCAATGGTCTCAAGTTTCCCACAGTTCCAACATCAGTGAAAGAATTGACTGATCTTGAGGAAAGAATGGTATCACCGATTTTGAATTTTATGCAAATTCGCGCACTGAAACCATATGCTTTAAATCCACAATTAGGCCTCAAAGGTAGTGTTGTTAATATTCAAATCGATGTGAATAATATGTTAGAAGTATTGCCTCGAAAATTTACGGAAATGGAAACAATTCAACTGAAATTAAAACGTCATAAAGATCATAAAAGTGATTATATGTTCGAATCAGTCAGACCAGGAGTAATTTGTAAAGCATTACAACATTTAGTGAAAACACCATTGTATGTGAAATATGCTATTAAAGTAGATGAAAAGTATTTTCAAAATTATGCAAGTTATGGTAGCGAAGAAATTAATTTCACAGTTGACAATAACGATGAAGTAGATGAGAAAGAAATGATTGACAATATGGAATTGGAAAATAAAAATGCTATCTGTTTAGATCAAATAAATAATGATGAAGTATTACTTGTTGATAATAATGCTGCAGTAGCAGAAGGGCATTCTTCCGTTGTGAATATTATTGCACCAGGACAGGGAAAATATCCATTACCATGGCATAAAATGGATGATTTGGATGAATTGTGTTTCCCAAGAATATTTGCTGGATATTCTTCCAATTTGCCGAAATCAGTATCCTATTCAGATCGTACAAGATCCGAAGTTAGACGGTATGATCGACGATCATGCATTCCTTCTAGGCTTTTATTTATGGCTAATAAATGTTTAGAGATATCGTGTTTATCTAGTATAAATGTCTGTTTGAGACGAATAAAAATGAATACGAATAAGAATTTACGTGCTTCAGATGTTTTGAATCCGGATTTTATGAATAATTTGATTGAGTTTGATGACGGATTCAAGTTACTTAAAAATATTCGTTCATCGCCAGCATATTGGGAACAAAAAAAGAAAGAGTTACTAGCAATGATCCGTCAATTGGGTAAACCCACTTTCTTTATGACAGTGTCGGCTGCAGAAAGTTACTGGCCTGAGTTATTGCAGACATTGATGAAATATCGCGATGGTGGTAAAACGTTATGTGTACAAGACGCATTCAATTTGGATTACAATACCAAAACTGATCTAATTAGAAATGATCCCGTTACATGCGCTCGATATTTCGATCATAAAGCACATAAGCTTATGTGGTTATTAAGACAAAAACAAAGTATTTTCGGAGAATATGAGGTTGTGGATAGTTATGAACGAGTGGAAATTCAGCAACGTGGAAGTCCACATGAACATATTTTTCTGTGGTTGAAAGGAGCACCTATGTACAATAGTGTTAAAGATAGACACGATCATGTTGATAACAAAGAATTGATTGATTTAATTGACCGATTTATCACATGTAGATATGACGAAAATAATCCATATATTAAATTTCAATTGCACAAACATAATCATAGTTGTTACAAAGGACAAAAAAATAAGCGGTGTCGATTTCATATCCCTTATCCAGTAATGAGAAGAACGATGATTCTGGAACCATTAAATAAAAAAAATGAAATAGCACCTAAATCCTATAAACTTATTGATGAATTAATGAATGAATTTTATAAGAAAAAAATAGTTATGAGCTATGATGAAATTCTAGAGAAACTGAATATGACTGATGAAGAATACCTATTAGCTATTCGAAGTAGTTTAAAACAAAAACGGGTATTCTTAAAACGATCCAGCCTTGAAGTGAATATTAATGGTTATAATGCAGATATTTTACAATTATTCGAATCGAATATGGATTTACAGTTTGTACTTGACGAATATTCGGCGGTGAGTTATGTAACTAATTACATTAGTAAAATTGAAGGAGGTTTATCAAAATTATTAAGGGAAGCTGCTATTGACTGTGATAATAACAATAAGACTGTTAGAGAAAAATTTCGAAATATTACCAATGTTTTCTTAAATAGTCATTTAATGTCTGCACAAGAAGCAGCCTATCATGTTTTATCATTACCTTTATCAAAGCAAAGTAGAAAGACAGTATACATTAATACCAATCCGATATCAGAACGTGTTTTAATGTTAAAATCTGAGAATGCTTTAAAAAAATTAAATGAAGACTCCACCGAAATTTATATGGATGATATATTTCATAATTATAGTAGAAGAGATATTGATTTACATGATATGTGCCTCGCTGATTTTGCAGCGAATTACCGAAAGATCACGAAAAAGAAACAAGAGGAACGTGATGCTGACAATAATGACGAAAATGATGAAGCAAATGATTTCGGATTTCGGCAACAAACAGCTATTATTAGATACAGACGATATAAATTGAAGCAAGATCCATCAAATTATTATAGAGAGAGAATAATGTTATTCATGCCTTGGCTTGATGAACCAAGTGAAGTTGAAAATATTGATCATGAAATGGTTTATAAAAATAATATAAATGTTATTGAAACAAATCAAGAAAAATTTTCAATAATTAGTGATAAAGCTATGGATGATGCTTTGGAACAAGTGGAAAATGATAATCGTGAAATAGAGAACCAGAAAGAAGAACAATATGTTGCTAAGGAAAATTCGTGTACTCAACATATTGATATATTCAAACAAGGTGGTGAACAAGACAATGCTAAAGAAAAAAATATAAAAAAAGAATCTCATAAAACTAGATACACATGTCCGGCAAGAGTAAACGAAAATGAACTTCATGATATGGTAAAAGAATTAAATTGTAAACAAAAAGAATTTGTAATGCATACATTGAATTGTTTTAAATTGCATAAAGTTCCATTTAAAATTTTTTTAAGTGGTTCAGCTGGTGTTGGAAAAAGTAGAGTGATTAAAACACTATATCAATTAATAACTAATTATTTTGATAAATTGCCCGGCGGAGATATGGATAAAATAATAGTATTATTATGTGCTCCTTCCGGCAAGGCTGCATTTTTAATTAATGGAGTAACAATTCATTCTGCTTTCGCTTTACCAATTAATCAATTTGGAGTTAATTTACCACAATTGTCAAGCGACTTAGCCAACAATATTCGTGAAAAATTATCAAACGTACAATTACTCATAATTGATGAAATATCGATGGTAAGTTGTACAATACTAGGCTACATTGATACACGTTTAAGGCAAATAAATGGTATAAATGAATCATTTGGTGGTCTTTCTGTATTAGCAGTTGGGGATTTAAATCAATTACCACCTGTACGAGATAAACCTGTTTATCAAGTCTCGAGACGAAACGAAATGCCTCCCTTTATTGATATTAATCCACTATGGAACGAATTTGAATTTTATGAATTGACGGAAGTTATGCGACAAAAAGATGATTTGGCGTTTATAAATGCTCTAAATAATTTAGCTCTTGGAGAAATGTCTGAAGATGACATAAAATTAATTAAATCGAGAGAAATTAAAAATCAAAATGATGTTCCAGATATAGCAATAAGATTATATGCAACTAATGCTAATGTTACCGCTTACAATAATCGAAAAATATCCCAATGCAAGAGTGAGTTAATCATCTCTACTGCCGAGAATACATTTTCGAAGAATATCGATGAAAGTACAAAAAAATTTATATTACAATCTTTAAAAACACAATCAGTTCAAAACGAATTATTAACTGAGATTAAATTGAAAATTAATATAAAATATATGATAATTAATAACATTGATGTTGAAGACGGATTGGTTAATGGAGCATGCGGAATATTAAAATTTATTACTTTTCAAGAAAATACTAAAATTCCGTCTATATTGTGGTTAGATTTTCAATTGCCCAGAGTAGGAGTGAAAGTAAGAACTCGTTATCGTAATTATATGAAAAATGCAAATATTGATCAAAATTTAACACCAATAATAAAAATATCGAATCAAGTAAATATGTCGAGTGAGGAAAAATATCAAATCATACGTAGTCAATTTCCAATGGTTCCTGCTGAAGCGATTACGATTCATAAAAGTCAGGGACAAACATACGAGAAAGTATGTTTGGATTTTAAAAAATCAGAAAGGCGAACTTTACAAATGTTGTATGTAGCACTGAGCAGAGTTTCAAAATTGAGCGGTTTATATATTTTGGGACAATTTAAATTAACAGTATCGAAAAAAACAAAGATGAATACTCCAAACCCGGCTAACGATGAATTGTATCGTTTGCGAAAAACTAAACAATTAAAATTATCATTCAATAATTTGGTCAATGAAAACGGATTAATAGTTATATATCAAAATATTGGTACTTTGACAAGTAAATTAATTCATATAAATAAAGATTCAAAGTTTCATCGAAGCGATATATTAATTTTTAGTGAAACATTAACGAAAACCGATGATGAGTTGAATATTTTAAATTATAATATATTATTCCGATCCGACATTGACAACAACAGCCGCGGATTAATTTGTTATGGAAAAACAGAATTAGCAATAGAAAAATTATTTGTTGAACAGGAATTTAGTTCAAATGCGCATGTAGAACTGTTTACTTTTAAAATCAGAAATTATCATATAATAAGTGGTTATAAATCACCAAAAGCTACTAATTCTATGTTTGGTAGCGTTGTACAACGAATAATGAATAAAATTACAATTGAAAGTGAAAAGGTTTTGATAGGTGATTTCAATTACAATATATTAAATTGCAAGGATAATGGTAATAATTATTTGATTAACCTTTTGAACAAGTACAATTTAAAAACTAAATTACCATCCAATAGTATAACGACCAATTTGAATACGCAAATAGATATCATTTTCTCAAATGTTGATGATATAGATTGCGGTGTTTATGAAACATATTTCAGCTATCATAAGCCCATTTATGCAATCCTCGATAAGAAGGTTGTCAAATATAAAAAAAAAAGAAGAGAATGTAGAGAAAACAGATGTAACAATCACAAATCAAAAAATGAATCCTGAAAATTTTACAAATTTTGATGAATGTATAATGATCTCGGACCAGCATATCGACCAAAATAATCATGAATATGCAGTGCCTGCAGAATGTTTCCTCAATGATGGTTATAACTATGCTTTAGAAACAGCCGAATGTGAAGAAGTCATAAAACCTGATTGTTATTTACAAGATAAACATATTAATTTATTTCACGAAATTATGAACAGAAATCTAAACGAGCGTGGAATATACAACTTTGCTCAAGATACTGGTTACGTTCGAGCTTTTTTGAGTAATTTACAAGAGATCCCAGAACATGAGACGAATATTCAGATAATATACACTGGTGAAATTGGAAAAAAGGTAGTAGGACATTGGATTTGCACAAGATCTGATGGTAACGGAAATGTACACATTTATGATAGTTTTAATGCTAATCATTTGAACCATGATGTAATAGATTATCTGAATGCCCTGTATAAATATAAGAAAAAGTATATATTTCACAGAGTACAATATCAAAACAATGCGTTTGATTGTGGAGCATTTGCGATTTATTTTGCAACATTACTATGCTATAACAGGGAACCAAGCGAGCAACGAGCATACGATGTTGGTTTAATGCGACGTCATATAGCAAACATTTTGATAAGTAGAAAACTATTGAACTTCCCTGAAAACGTATAATCTTCTTAAAATGTACACTAAATAATGATAATAAATAATATACTGCAACTAACGAATCGGGAAGTTCTTTGTGTGACTCTCCAAGAGTCACACACCAAATATGAAACATTAATAGCTGTAGACCCTACTAGCCATGAGTACCAATAACCCTCTCGCAAGAGCAGTCGTACCCGCGAACCGCGAACTCGCGAAGCAAGTGAGCAACAATAACCTCACTCGCGAGCGAGCGGAGCGAGCGAGCAACAATATCCCTCTAGTTTTAGTTTGCTTTTAATTATTAATAGTTCTAGTTGTTTTTGTTATTAGTTTTAGTTGTAGGTCAATTCTCTTTAATTTTTTTTCCGACTTGATTGTGATCGCGTTAACGTGTTCGCGTAGTTTGTGCGGGAGTTGTTAATTCAGTGTGTCAGTTCAATTTTGGTGATTGAAAAATGGAATATACAGTAATCGCTCCTTCGTTGTCCAAAATCAAGGGCACGATCGTTGTCCAGTGCCTACCCATTCCACTGCCTGTCAACGCCGAGTCGCTCCGTAGGCGGCGTCGATTGATGTCGGCTCGGGTATATCGGTGTGAACACCACGACATTGACTCCAGTAAACCGAATTTTCAAACTTCTTAATTTTCATTATTTCTTTATGGGACGTTCACTAACTTATTTCTGGCATTTCTCTGATTAAAATGACACCAAACACGATATAGTTTCAACTGTATTTAGTGGTTTAATCGACGGTCAAAGTTTCGAAGGCAACGAGCAACAGCAACAATGTGGGCCTTTAAACTGTGCCGGCGACGGCGACACGCTTCGGTCACCCGATCCGTTTCTCATTCTGTCCTTCTCTATGTTCGGCTTCCTATTGAAGTCGCTCGGCGCGGTCGGCGCGATATCTAGGCGCAGTCTGTGACGTGGCATATTCTGCCAACGTCAATCCGTACCCTAACGGAAGACCGGGCCACATTTTGGCAAAGCCGTAGCGAGCGCGGCCAAAGCAATCGCTCTCCCAGGGACGTCCGAAGCCTTAAAAGAACGAAATTACCGCGTTCAAATGTCGCGCCGCTGGGCGCGACATGGAGTTTCAGCTACCACGATATCGAAAAGGAACCAGAGTCTGTCTCCGGCCACTGATTGGCCAAGATCCCGAGGCGGAGACGCCCGGAGCACCTATCGCCGCTAGCCGCTAGTGAGGAAGACGGCCAGGATTGGTCAGGGCCCAAGTCCAGCAACATGGAGAAGCCGACGAGGCTAAAGGAACGAAAGCACGACCATCTGCTTACCCTCGTCGACGTATCGCCCGGAGAATGTCATGAGAGCAACTCCGGACGGCTCAAGCCCACTCCTGCCCGCCGACGTCACGGTATCGGCCGAGCCCCGGTAAATTCAAGAATTACCGAGGGCCCGGGTCCGAATGTCATCGCTCCGTCCCTGCGGCCAGGAGCCACGCGATAGGTCCGAGCGTCGCCTCAGCGGAGATAGTCGCGGGAGAGGGGGACGCCTCGCTTCCGCGTTCACGAGCCGGCTCGAACTGGGTCACTAGGCCATTTTGAGTTATCGAGGCAACACGTGCGACTTTAACCGCGTTTCTAGTACCGAGTTTTGCATCGGCTACCAGCCTTTAACTATCGTGGTGAGTACCAGTCAGGCTTTCGGAAGTCGATTATAAAATTGTGACCAGTTCGTGTTGGTTCGGGGGCGAATTATCGGGAGTAGAATCTCCGGCTTTGCGACTTTGCGAGGACACGTGCCGCCGGCGATTCCGTTGACCGAGAGTAGCTCTCTCGAGAGGTCCGCCCGGCCGTGGGCCGTTCGGGCGACGGTAGCCCAAGCAAGGGATCCGGGACGAACGGAGAAATTACGAAAATTGGCTTCCCTCGAGACGTTCCACGGGGAACAGTGTCACGCGGTCAGTTCTGTTCGACCGCCATTACATCTCGCGCGTGTACCGGCGAAATTCATCGGCCCGCGTATTACATCTGAGCTCGGCAGAAATCGTGCCTACTTGGCTTGTATCTCACGCGAAGTCCTGTGACTGCCGAGCTCGACGCGAACGACGAGGCTACGCGCGTTCGGTAAAACACCCGCCGAAAATCATCGCCTACGCGCTGGCAAATACGTTGACTGCCGCCGGTGTCCACCGGGGGCTTGTGTAACGCGACGTCGACAATAAACGTCTGATATTTGCCCTGTAAACTCTGAGTCGTCATTCTTCCTCTAAGAAACGTTCCCGTCGCGGGGAATGCCCCGTCCTTTTCCTCACGCGGAACCCTGGCCGTTCACGTGGCCATCTCCGGCCGTGTAGATCCTCGCCGATTCGGAATACAACCGAGAGTGTACCGTGAGCTATTCAGAACACTGGCACGACCTCGTGCCTGGCGCCCGATTTCGCGTAAACTCGAAATATCTTACATTCCGATCCGAATCGACGAGAGATCTTTTGTCCCGGGAGGACCACGTCCCGCGCGACCGAGACGTGGCCCGGTCGTGTGGCCATAATTTCCCGAGTGCGGCTGCCCTTCGTTTTGGCGAACGGCAGGCGACGTGACAAGTCATAAATCAAAAATAGTGTCCGGGCACGCTCGTTGTCCGCTCAGCCCCCCGGCCTTTGGACAACGAAGGAGCTTTTACTGTAGTAATGAAGAATTATCGGACATTATAATGTGCTATGGACGTACGAATGGAAATGCAGCGAGAGCGCGACGTCTCTATGCTCGACGATATCCAGATAGGAATTTGCCGAATGAGAAGACGTTTACTCGGTGCTACCAAAGGCTACGAGACACGGGATGTGTTAGACGCAGAAGAAGCGGCGGATACGATCAGCAGGATCCGAACCTGGAAGACAGAATAATCGAACGCATCGAAGAGGAGCCTACCACCAGCACAAGAAGAATTGCTGCAGAAGGAGTGAGCAATGCCACCGTTTGGAGAATTTAAAAAAAAAATCAAATGCATCCATATCACTTCCAAACAGTGCAAGAATTGGAAGAAGGCGATAAAATTAAGAGAGTGCAATTTTGCGAACTGATGCTCCAAAAAATTGACGTAGACGCAGAATTTGTAGGCAGTATATTGTTCACCGACGAGGCTACATTTACTAAAAGTGGAATGGTTAATTTACATAATGACCATGTTTGGGCGATGGAAAATCCACATGCGATACGGG
Source organism: Lasioglossum calceatum (assembly GCA_963966675.1). NCBI lineage: Eukaryota > Metazoa > Arthropoda > Insecta > Hymenoptera > Halictidae > Lasioglossum > Lasioglossum calceatum. Next base: position 27,026 of record CAXAAD010000375.1, read on the forward strand.
AAACGCATACGCAGCGGCAATTTTCCGTTAACGTTTGGGCAGGCATAATTGAAAATGAAATAATTGGACCCTATATTTTGCCTCGTAGATTAACTGGAGATATTTATTTGGAGTTTTTACAACTGCAGTTGCCGCAATTGCTAGAAGACGTACCTCTTCACGTACGCAGAAAAATGTGGTTTATGCAAGATGGAGCGCCACCACATTATACCAGAGCAGTCAGGAATTATTTAAATGAAGAATTCCCGGCAAATGGATTGGAAGAGGAGGACCAGTAAACTGGCCAGCAAGATCACCCGATTTAAATCCCCTGGATTTCTTTTTTTGGGGGTATTTGAAACAGATTGTGTACGCGATTCCAGTTGCCAATGAGGAAGAATTGGAGTTTAGAGTGCGGTACGGGTGCAACATTGTCAAGCGCGTAATGGAAGATTTCCGAAACATACGAGAAAACTTTTGCAAAAGACTTCGCGTGTGTGTGAATGAAAATGGTGGTCACATTGAAAACCATTTGTAATTGCAAAGGCTTGTAAAATCGTCGACTCGTTTATGCTCTGTTCGCGTCGCGTGTCGTGCCTCTGCCCGCGGTAAGATCTCCGTCGCACGCGTCGAAGATTTCCGTTCGCGGCGGCGCCCGGTCAGGCTCCGCTCAAGATCTCCGTCGCGATCCGACGGCAGAAATCACACGACCTCAAGATTTCCGTTTCGTCTGTGAGCGATTCTCGCAACGTAAATCAAGTTAAATAAAGTGCAGTGTGTGTTTCAACATTAAAGGATTACCAGTTCTTTACATTCTCCTCATTCCACTGAGTAAATTCTCTGTAAACTCGTAGTGCGTGTGCATGATATTGAAAATAGTGCTAGAGCATGCGTGTAGTTCGTTCCAGTGTATTATGTACGGTGTTATGAACAGTTTAAAAGTGAAAGGGCATTGACCCCTTCTGCTCGATAATTCCATAGGGCGGATATTATAAATGCCCTTGTGGATTTTAACGAGTAGGTAGGTTCAATGTCGTCCAACGATCTTTTAAACATTTTCACCTCGCTGGGGCCCCAAATGAGAACCAAGGTATGATGCGTTTGTCACTTGATACGAGTCTGTCGCGCGCCTGTGTGACGTACGCAACGTACACTTTTGTTAGAAGTGTTGCAGCATTTTAGGCGGATTTTTAACTGTTAATAACTAAATAACGAAGTCGAAATCGAAATTTTTTTATTCTTCATTATCGTCTTATATTATCGTCGAGAACCACCCCTTCAATTTTCTCCCACCTGTTGCTAAACACCCTGTATAGATATATATAGCTTCTCCCCAACGAAATGTATACCGCAGCCCCTAGAACCTGCAAAACCCATATAGAGTCACAGATTAGGATCTAACCTAACCTAAAGGGTATTAAAAGAAGGGGGTAAATTTCCAGACTAGCTGGAAATAGACGGAGCATAAGAAGTAATACTCAAGACGCACGCGATGGATTTGTGGTGAAGAGGGGGGGCCAAAAGGGCAGGTGTGGCAAACCTGTAGGTCCGAAGGTGAAAAGGTCCGCAGTACACCACGAGCCGTAAATCGCTCAAAAACTTTCAACTATTAGCTAGAATGGCCTTTTCATCAATGACGACCACCCCTGACTAGTAGATCGACCACCCTGAAAGTTTGCAGAACGCAGTGGATAATGCAACCCATAGCGGGCCGAGGGCCGGAACCGCCAATTATGATACCAGCGTAAAGGATGGTTTAGTTCGCTCAGGCCTACCGGCACCGGCGCCGTCCCGCGGGGGGACAGCATTTAGTTTGGGCCACGCCGGCACGTCAAGAATTTTAGTCCTTTTTCGAGGCTCGCACAAAGGCCAAACGCCGGTGATCGTGTCTAACCCCAGGGGTCCGCCGGCGCACCACAGGGGTTCCCCAGTACCTTTTTTCCTCTTCTACTCCCCTCTACACCTCAGGAGATGCCTATGCAAGAGCCGTGCCGGTCGCCGGAAAAATTCTGTTTCATTTGAAATTTTGCCGGACGCCGGAACCGGCTCTATCTCATAGGAAGAATATAACTCGCTGTAACTATTTAAAAAGCTATCAACTAGAAGTTTTCAGAGTTCGTCGTGCCAATGGCGAATACGTTGTTAAGGAATTTAAACGTTGTAACAAAATATAACAATAGGTTTTTGATTTCATAATGTTACAGCTGACTATAATAAGCGAATTCAACGATCTACTACATTATTACGTTGAGCCTTTGAATAACGCCAAAATAGTATTTCCCGACGTTTCGGGCTAAACACCCCACTAACCGGTGGCTTGTTTAACATTGGACCCCGCGAGTTTAATATTCTGAAAAGTGAGTACAATTAATTGACCACATGACGTGTAGAAAGGTTGGTGGAAAATTGCAATTGGTCAGAATTGCAGAGGAAATACTAACAGTTGCATTCCGCAATTTTTTTGGGGTGGTCCTTTATTGAAAATTTGAAGAGCACGTTGTGTGGATCTACTACAGGATGTTCACACTATTCCTAGCCAGCGTATCTCTTGCAAATATAAATTATTAGAAAAACATGAAAAAGGAAAAAGTGGTACATACTGCTTTTTATACGCAACGCGATTTGCTATAAAAAAAGGGTTTCCCATTGAAGATGTTGAAATAATTCCCTCCCCCACCCTCAGGAGGTGGGATGGGGGGTCAATTATGGTGTTGTTGAATAGCATTTTTAAAAATATCAAATACGTCCACTTTTATTTTTCTGATCTGATGTGTATTTCTCGAGATATCCCCAATTTTTAACGATTTTTTACCCATTTTGATTTTTGTCCATTACAACGCCATCTGTGGACCAAAATGCAAAAACTCCTAGGTCAAATTTGTGTATTTTTTTCTGGGGAATCCAAATCTGCAATGAAAAATGGGGGTTCCCATTTAATTTATTTATCTTCCCCCACCCCCACCCCCAGGGGGCGGCGGTGGGGGGTCGAGTTTGGTATCATTGGATGTCCCCCTTCGCGACAAACAACTTTCATTACCCACTTGTTTTGATCCGATGCATAGTTCTCGAGATATGTCAATGTCTTCAGATAAAATGACCACCCTGTATTTGGACACTCGTAAAAAGACGATAACTTTTAAAATATTGGACTATAACGATTTGAGCTGTTTTGGGAAGCTAGAGCAATTAGTTTACCACAGGACGCGAAAAGAAATTTTTTCTTTTTTATTTGGGCCTATATTGAAAATGTAAAACATACGTTTTGTAAATCTATGTAAATTAAACATACTCTGAATAATTCCGTCAAAATCGGTCGACGTTCCAATAAGCTACAAACGTTCAAAGATGATGGAAATTGCAATTTGTGATTATTTTTAACCGATTTCGATGAAACTTTTACACACAATTGAAACAGATCTACAAAATGTACTTCTTAAGGGTACCGGTTCTGGCCGAGCGAGAGTGTGGTGGCGCACTCACACACCGCTAGACAACTGTATACGTACACGAGAATTGCAAGGGTTCGTCTGTTTTCGATTTGAGCCTCTCTAATGCACATTTGGGGCCCCTACGTGGTCACAATCGCTAGATAAAAGATCAACCAATTGCGCTTGGTGTCGAAAATGGCCTGCTTTTGCGTTTTGGAAGCGTAATTTTCATTATTCGGCAGCATGTAGCGGAAAGGCGAGAGCATCGAGCGGCGCGACAGTGCTGCCACTGTCGAGACACATACATTTTCTTAAATATCGAGAGATTTAGGGTTCTTATAGAAAAAGTCGACACCAAGCGCAATTGCTGGGACACATACAATGTCAATGCAACGTTTATTATGTTAAACTATACGTGTATAAACACACAATTCGAAAACAGACGAAATTTACCCCTCAACGGAGGGTTGAGTAACAAGTATAGTTCCGGAATTTTTCGCTACGAGTGCTGGTATCTGTTTCCGATATTTCAGTCACTGTATCGGTAATACAGAGGACGAGAAAAAACATATTACCGGTAAGTTAGGCTTCATCCGTAAACGTGACGTCACTATAAGGCTCACGATGATGCTGCGTCGGTGTGCTCGAGTGAGAGTGTGTACGTGTCCCTAGGCGGATCGCAAGGGTTCGGGAAATGACAAACCGTTTCTCTATAATGCACATTTGGAACCCCTACATAGTCTCAATCGCTAGATAAAAGATCAATCTACTGCGCTTGCACCCCAAGCTGGTTGACTTTTACGTTTTCGAAGCGTAATTTTCATTATTCGGTAGCAAGATGTCTGTTCGGGAGGCTCTTACAAGCAGGCTTGACTAACCGAATGCAAGGGTTCGTCTGTTTTCGAATCCCGCCTCTCTAATGCATATTTGGGCCCCCTACGTGGTCTCAATCGCTAGATAAAAGATCAATCTATTGCGCTTGCACCCCAAGATGGTCGACTTTTACGTTTTCGAAGCGTAATTTTCATTATTCGGCAACAAGATGTCTGTTCGGGAGGCTCTGCAAGCAGGTGCTTGACTAGCCGTACCGCAAGGTGCACTCACACAGTCACCGCTCGGGCAGCATGTACGTGTGTCTAGGCGGATCGCAAAGGTTCGGGAAATGACAAACCATTTCTCGTCCTTCGCCGCATCCTACACTAGGTATACTATATCTATACCATGCCGTACCTACCTGTACCTGCTATAGCATAGGGCATAGAGCACTGTGGTCGTCACGGGGAGCGAGACGCGCGGGAGGCACGAAAACTGGTTGAACAATAGCCAGCGTTGCCGATCACTGCTTCAAACCATTTCTCGTCCTCCGCCGCATCTTCCGCCGTATCTTCCGCCGTATCTTCCGCCGCATTATAAATTATTGTTATTATTCTATAGATTATAAAAATTGAAACAATTATTTTAACAATATATTATTAGGTTGGAACGAAAGTTCGTAGCGTTTTCAAATAAAAATTCAAACATGAAATTAAGATATATATTCACATAGGGGTTCATTGAATAACACATACATTATAAAAATTAATTGATTTATTGATAGTATATTTAAATATTTATATAGTTTGTACGCGCGCCGGGGAATAGCAGGGGAATGCAAAGTTCACATTTCATAATTTATAATTTATTATAAAGGTTATTTATTATATAATTTATTGTAAAAGTAAACATTATACGGGCCGCCTCCTCGGCCTCCGCCACGCGCCGAACAGTGGGAACATGGGACCAAACTCGATTCAAAATCAAAGAACTTTCGAT
>CAXAAD010000376.1:0-110865 GCA_963966675.1 Lasioglossum calceatum
CATCGAAACTGAAATAAATTCGATTGCATCGCGTATCGGCTTGCCGATTCGGTGTTTCTGCGTCAAGTTCGTGTATTTGCATTTGAATGCACCGATCTAGCACGAGAAACAACGATTCGGCACAGATATAGACTCGTGAAGCGAGGAATCATCGAAACTGAAATAAACTCGATTGCATCGCGTTTCGGCATGCCGATTCTGTGTTTCTGCGTCTATTTCGTGTATTTGCATTCAAATGCACCGATCTAGCACGAGAAACAACGATTCGGCACATAAATAGATACGTGCAGCGAGGAATCATCGAATCTGAAATAAACTCGATTGCATCGCGTATCGGCAGACCGATTCTGTGTTTCTGCGTCTATTCGTGTATTTGCATTTGAATGCACCGATCTATCACGAGAAACAACGATTCGGCACATAAATAGATACGTGCAGCGAGGAATCATCGAATCTGAAATAAACACGATTGCATCGCGTATCGGCAGGACCGATTCTGTGTTTCTGCGTCTATTCGTGTATTTGCATTTGAATGCACCGATCTATCACGAGAAACAACGATTCTGCACATAAATAGATACGTGCAGCGAGGAATCATCGAATCTGAAATAAACTCGATTGCATCGCGTATCGGCATGCCGATTCTGTGTTTCTGCGTCTATTTCGTGTATTTGCATTGAAATGCACCGATCTAGCCCGAGAAACAAAGATTCGGCACAGAAATAGACTCGTCAAGCGAGGAATCATCGAATCTGAAATAAACTCGATTGCATCGCGTATCGGCTTGCCGACTCGGTGTCTCTGTTTCTAGTTCGTGTATTTGCATTCAAATGCACCGATCTAGCACGAGAAACAAATATTCGGCTCAGAAATAGACTCGTGAAGCGAGGAATCATCGAGTCTGAAATAAACTCGATTGCATCGCGTATCGGCTTGCCGATTCGGTGTCTCTGCTTCTAGTTCGTGTATTTGCATTCAAATGCACCGATCTAGCACGAGAAACAAAGATTCGGCACAGAAATAGAATCGTGAAGCGAGGAATCATCGAATCTGAAATAAACTCGATTGCATCGCGTTTCGGCATGCCGATTCTGTGTTTCTGCGTCTATTTCGTGTATTTGCATTCAAATGCACCGATCAAGCACGAGAAACAACGATTCGGCACATAAATAGATGCGTGCAGCGAGGAATCATCGAATCTGAAATAAACTCGATTGCATCGCGTATCGGCATGCCGATTCTGTGTTTCTGCGTCTATTTCGTGTATTTGCATTGAAATGCACCGATCTGGCCCGAGAAACAAAGATTCGGCACAGAAATAGACTCGTGAAGCGAGGAATCATCGAATCTGAAATAAACTCGATTGCATCGCGTATCGGCTTGCCGATTCGGTGTCTCTGTTTCTAGTTCGTGTATTTGCATTCAAATGCACCGATCTAGCACGAGAAACAAATATTCGGCTCAGAAATAGACTCGTGAAGCGAGGAATCATCGAGTCTGAAATAAACTCGATTGCATCGCGTATCGGCTTGCCGATTCGGTGTCTCTGCTTCTAGTTCGTGTATTTGCATTCAAATGCACCGATCTAGCACGAGAAACAAAGATTCGGCACAGAAATAGAATCGTGAAGCGAGGAATCATCGAAACTGAAATAAATTCGATTGCATCGCGTATCGGCTTGCCGATTCGGTGTTTCTGCGTCAAGTTCGTGTATTTGCATTTGAATGCACCGATCTAGCACGAGAAACAACGATTCGGCACAGATATAGACTCGTGAAGCGAGGAATCATCGAAACTGAAATAAACTCGATTGCATCGCGTTTCGGCATGCCGATTCTGTGTTTCTGCGTCTATTTCGTGTATTTGCATTCAAATGCACCGATCAAGCACGAGAAACAACGATTCGGCACATAAATAGATGCGTGCAGCGAGGAATCATCGAATCTGAAATAAATTCGATTGCATCGCGTATCGGCAGACCGATTCTGTGTTTCTGCGTCTATTCGTGTATTTGTATTTGAATGCACCGATCTATCACGAGAAACAACGATTCGGCACATAAATAGATACGTGCAGCGAGGAATCATCGAATCTGAAATAAACTCGATTGCATCGCGTATCGGCAGACCGATTCTGTGTTTCTGCGTCTATTCGTGTATTTGCATTTGAATGCACCGATCTATCACGAGAAACAACGATTCGGCACATAAATAGATACGTGCAGCGAGGAATCATCGAATCTGAAGTAAACTCGATTGCATCACGTATCGGCATGCCGATTCTGTGTTTCTGCGTCTATTTCGTGTATTTGCATTGAAATGCACCGATCTAGCCCGAGAGACAAAGATTCGGCACAGAAATAGACTCGTGAAGCGAGGAATCATCGAATCTGAAATAAACTCGATTGCATCGCGTATCGGCTTGCCGATTCGGTGTTTCTGCGTCTAGTTCGTGTATTTGCATTTGGATGCACCGATCTAGCACGAGAAACAAAGATTCGGCACAGAAATAGAATCGTGAAGCGAGGAGTCATCGAATCTGAAATAAACTCGATTGCATCGCGTATCGGCATGCCGATTCTGTGTTTCTGCGCCTAGTTCGTGTATTTGCATTCAAATGCACCGATCTAGCACGAGAAACAACGATTCGGCACATAAATAGATACGTGCAGCGAGGAATCATCGAATCTGAAATAAACTCGATTGCATCGCGTATCGGCAGACCGATTCTGTGTTTCTGCGTCTATTCGTGTATTTGCATTTGAATGCTCCGATCTAGCACGAGAAACAACGATTTAGCACATAAATAGACTCCTGACGCGAGGAATCATCGAATCTGAAATAAACTCGATTGCATCTTGTATAGGCTTGCCGATTCGGTGTTTCTGCTTCTAGTTAGTGTATTAGCATTGAAATGCACCGATCTGGCCCGAGAAACAAAGATTCGGCACAGAAATAGACTCGTGAAGCGAGGAATCATCGAATCTGAAATAAACTCGATTGCATCGCGTATCGGCTTGCCGATTCGGTGTCTCTGCTTCTAGTTCGTGTATTTGCATTCAAATGCACCGATCTAGCACGAGAAACAAAGATTCGGCACAGAAATAGAATCGTGAAGCGAGGAATCATCGAATCTGAAATAAACTCGATTGCATCGCGTATCGGCATGCCGATTCTGTGTTTCTGCGTCTATTTCGTGTATTTGCATTGAAATGCACCGATCTGGCCCGAGAAACAAAGATTCGGCACAGAAATAGACTCGTGAAGCGAGGGAATCATCGAATCTGAAATAAACTCGATTGCATCGCGTATCGGCTTGCCGATTCGGTGTTTCTGCGTCTATTCGTGTTTTTGCATTGAATGCACCGATCTATCACGAGAAACAACGATTCGGCACCGAAATAGATTTGTGAAGCGAGGAATCATCGAATCTCAAATAAACTCGATTGCATCACGTATTGGCATGCCGATTCTGTGTTTCTGCGTCTATTTCGTGTATTTGCATTGAAATGCACCGATCTAGCCCGAGAGACAAAGATTCGGCACAGAAATAGACTCGTGAAGCGAGGAATCATCGAATCTGAAATAAACTCGATTGCATCGCGAATCGGCTTGCCGATTCGGTGTTTCTGCGTCTAGTTCGTGTATTTGCATTTGGATGCACCGATCTAGCACGAGAAACAAAGATTCGGCACAGAAATAGAATCGTGAAGCGAGGAGTCATCGAATCTGAAATAAACTCGATTGCATCGCGTATCGGCATGCCGATTCTGTGTTTCTGCGCCTAGTTCGTGTATTTGCATTCAAATGCACCGATCTAGCACGAGAAACAACGATTCGGCACATAAATAGAAACGTGCAGCGAGGAATCATCGAATCTGAAATAAACTCGATTGCATCGCGTATCGGCAGACCGATTCTGTGTTTCTGCGTCTATTCGTGTATTTGCATTTGAATGCTCCGATCTAGCACGAGAAACAACGATTCGGCACATAAATAGACTCCTGACGCGAGGAATCATCGAATCTGAAATAAACTCGATTGCATCTTGTATAGGCTTGCCGATTCGGTGTTTCTGCTTCTAGTTAGTGTATTAGCATTCAAATGCACCGATCTAGCACGAGAAACAAAGATTCGGCACAGAAATAGACTCGTGAAGCGAGGAATCATCGAAACTGAAATAAATTCGATTGCATCGCGTATCGGCTTGCCGATTCGGTGTTTCTGCGTCTAGTTCGTGTATTTGCATTTGAATGCACCGATCTAGCACGAGAAACAACGATTCGGCACAGAAATAGATTTGTGAAGCGAGGAGTCATCGAATCTGAAATAAACTCGATTTCATCGCGTATCGGCATGCCGATTCTGTGTTTCTGCGTCTATTTCGTGTATTTGCATTGAAATGCACCGATCTAGCCCGAGAAACAAAGATTCGGCACAGAAATAGACTCGTGAAGCGAGGAATCATCGAATCTGAAATAAACTCGATTGCATCGCGTATCGGCTTGCCGATTCGGTGTTTCTGCGTCTAGTTCGTGTATTTGCATTTGAATGCACCGATCTAGCACGAGAAACAAAGATTCGGCACAGAAATAGAATCGTGAAGCGAGGAATCATCGAATCTGAAATAAACTCGATTGCATCGCGTATCGGCTTGCCGATTCGGTGTTTCTGCGTCTATTCGTGTTTTTGCATTTGAATGCACCGATCTATCACGAGAAACAACGATTCGGCACAGAAATAGATCTGTGAAGCGAGGAATCATCGAATCTCAAATAAACTCGATTGCATCACGTATCGGCATGCCGATTCTGTGTTTCTGCGTCTATTTCGTGTATTTGCATTGAAATGCACCGATCTAGCCCGAGAGACAAAGATTCGGCACAGAAATAGACTCGTGAAGCGAGGAATCATCGAATCTGAAATAAACTCGATTGCATCGCGTATCGGCTTGCCGATTCGGTGTTTCTGCGTCTAGTTCGTGTATTTGCATTTGAATGCACCGATCTAGCACGAGAAACAAAGATTCGGCACAGTAATAGAATCGTGAAGCGAGGAGTCATCGAATCTGAAATAAACTCGATTGCATCGCGTATCGGCATGCCGATTCTGTGTTTCTGCGCCTAGTTCGTGTATTTGCATTCAAATGCACCGATCTAGCACGAGAAACAACGATTCGGCACATAAATAGATACGTGCAGCGAGGAATCATCGAATCTGAAATAAACTCGATTGCATCGCGTATCGGCGTGCCGATTCGGTGTTTCTGCGTCTAGTTCGTGGATTTGCATTTGAATGCACCGATCTAGCACGAGAAACAAAGATTCGGCACAGAAATAGAATCGTGAAGCGAGGAATCATCGAATCTGAAATAAACTCGATTGCATCGCGTATCGGCTTGCCGATTCGGTGTTTCTGCGTCTATTCGTGTTTTTGCATTTGAATGCACCGATCTATCACGAGAAACAACGATTCGGCACAGAAATAGACTCGTGAAGCGAGGAATCATCGAAACTGAAATAAATTCGATGGCATCGCGTATCGGCTTGCCGATTCGGTGTTTCTGCGTCTAGTTCGTGTATTTGCATTTGAATGCACCGATCTATCACGAGAAACAACGATTCGGCACAGAAATAGATTTGTGAAGCGAGGAATCATCGAATCTGAAATAAACTCGATTGCATCGCGTATCGGCATGCCGATTCTGTGTTTCTGCGTCTATTTCGTGTATTTGCATTTGAATGCACCGATCTAGCACGAGAAACAAAGATTCGGCACAGAAATAGAATCGTGAAGCGAGGAATCATCGAATCTGAAATAAACTCGATTGCATCGCGTATCGGCATGCCGATTCGGTGTTTCTGCGTCTATTTCGTGTATTTGCATTCAAATGCACCGATCTAGCACGAGAAACAACGATTCGGCACATAAATAGATACGTGCAGCGAGGAATCATCGAATCTGAAATAAACTCGATTGCATCGCGTATCGGCAGACCGATTCTGTGTTTCTGCGTCTATTCGTGTATTTGCATTTGAATGCACCGATCTATCACGAGAAACAACGATTCGGCACAGATATAGACTCGTGAAGCGAGGAATCATCGAATCTGAAATAAACTCGATTGCATCGCGTATCGGCAGACCGATTCTGTGTTTCTGCGTCTATTTCGTGTATTTGCATTGAAATGCACCGATCTAGCCCGAGAAACAAAGATTCGGCACAGAAATAGACTCGTGAAGCGAGGAATCATCGAATCTGAAATAAACTCGATTGCATCGCGTATCGGCTTGCCGATTCGGTGTCTCTGTTTCTAGTTCGTGTATTTGCATTTGAATGCACCGATCTAGCACGAGAAACAAAGATTCGGCACAGAAATAGAATCGTGAAGCGAGGAGTCATCGAATCTGAAATAAACTCGATTGCATCGCGTATCGGCATGCCGATTCTGTGTTTCTGCGCCTAGTTCGTGTATTTGCATTCAAATGCACCGATCTAGCACGAGAAACAACGATTCGGCACATAAATAGATACGTGCAGCGAGGAATCATCGAATCTGAAATAAACTCGATTGCATCGCGTATCGGCGTGCCGATTCGGTGTTTCTGCGTCTAGTTCGTGGATTTGCATTTGAATGCACCGATCTAGCACGAGAAACAAAGATTCGGCACAGAAATAGAATCGTGAAGCGAGGAATCATCGAATCTGAAATAAACTCGATTGCATCGCGTATCGGCTTGCCGATTCGGTGTTTCTGCGTCTATTCGTGTATTTGCATTTGAATGCACCGATCTATCACGAGAAACAACGATTCGGCACAGATATAGACTCGTGAAGCGAGGAATCATCGAATCTCAAATAAACTCGATTGCATCGCGTTTCGGCATGCCGATTCTGTGTTTCTGCGTCTATTTCGTGTATTTGCATTCAAATGCACCGATCTAGCACGAGAAACAACGATTCGGCACATAAATAGATACGTGCAGCGAGGAATCATCGAATCTGAAATAAACACGATTGCATCGCGTATCGGCAGACCGATTCTGTGTTTCTGCGTCTATTCGTGTATTTGCATTTGAATGCACCGATCTATCACGAGAAACAACGATTCTGCACATAAATAGATACGTGCAGCGAGGAATCATCGAATCTGAAATAAACTCGATTGCATCGCGTATCGGCAGACCGATTCTGTGTTTCTGCGTCTATTCGTGTTTTTGCATTTGAATGCACCGATCTATCACGAGAAACAACGATTCGGCACAGAAATAGATTTGTGAAGCGAGGAATCATCGAATCTCAAATAAACTCGATTGCATCACGTATCGGCTTGCCGATTCGGTGTCTCTGCGTCTATTTCGTGTATTTGCATTGAAATGCACCGATCTAGCCCGAGAAACAAAGATTCGGCACAGATATAGACTCGTGAAGCGAGGAATCATCGAATCTGAAATAAACTCGATTGCATCGCGTATCGGCATGCCGATTCTGTGTTTCTGCGTCTATTTCGTGTATTTGCATTCAAATGCACCGATCTAGCACTAGAAACAACGATTCGGCACATAAATAGATACGTGCAGCGAGGAATCATCGAATCTGAAATAAACTCGATTGCATCGCGTATCGGCAGACCGATTCTGTGTTTCTGCGTCTATTCGTGTATTTGCATTTGAATGCACCGATCTATCACGAGAAACAACGATTCGGCACAGATATAGACTCGTGAAGCGAGGAATCATCGAATCTCAAATAAACTCGATTGCATCGCGTTTCGGCATGCCGATTCTGTGTTTCTGCGTCTATTTCGTGTATTTGCATTTGAATGCACCGATCTATCACGAGAAACAACGATTCGGCACAGAAATAGACTCGTGAAGCGAGGAATCATCGAAACTGAAATAAATTCGATGGCATCGCGTATCGGCTTGCCGATTCGGTGTCTCTGTTTCTAGTTCGTGTATTTGCATTTGAATGCACCGATCTAGCACGAGAAACAAAGATTCGGCACAGAAATAGAATCGTGAAGCGAGGAGTCATCGAATCTGAAATAAACTCGATTGCATCGCGTATCGGGATGCCGATTCTGTGTTTCTGCGCCTAGTTCGTGTATTTGCATTCAAATGCACCGATCTAGCACGAGAAACAACGATTCGGCACATAAATAGATACGTGCAGCGAGGAATCATCGAATCTGAAATAAACTCGATTGCATCGCGTATCGGCTTGCCGATTCGGTGTTTCTGCGTCTATTCGTGTTTTTGCATTTGAATGCACCGATCTATCACGAGAAACAACGATTCGGCACCGAAATAGATTTGTGAAGCGAGGAATCATCGAATCTCAAATAAACTCGATTGCATCACGTATCGGCATGCCGATTCTGTGTTTCTGCGTCTATTTCGTGTATTTGCATTGAAATGCACCGATCTAGCCCGAGAGACAAAGATTCGGCACAGAAATAGACTCGTGAAGCGAGGAATCATCGAATCTGAAATAAACTCGATTGCATCGCGTATCGGCTTGCCGATTCGGTGTTTCTGCGTCTAGTTCGTGTATTTGCATTTGGATGCACCGATCTAGCACGAGAAACAAAGATTCGGCACAGAAATAGAATCGTGAAGCGAGGAGTCATCGAATCTGAAATAAACTCGATTGCATCGCGTATCGGCATGCCGATTCTGTGTTTCTGCGCCTAGTTCGTGTATTTGCATTCAAATGCACCGATCTAGCACGAGAAACAACGATTCGGCACATAAATAGATACGTGCAGCGAGGAATCATCGAATCTGAAATAAACTCGATTGCATCGCGTATCGGCAGACCGATTCTGTGTTTCTGCGTCTATTCGTGTATTTGCATTTGAATGCTCCGATCTAGCACGAGAAACAACGATTCGGCACATAAATAGACTCCTGACGCGAGGAATCATCGAATCTGAAATAAACTCGATTGCATCTTGTATAGGCTTGCCGATTCGGTGTTTCTGCTTCTAGTTAGTGTATTAGCATTCAAATGCACCGATCTAGCACGAGAAACAAAGATTCGGCACAGAAATAGACTCGTGAAGCGAGGAATCATCGAAACTGAAATAAATTCGATTGCATCGCGTATCGGCTTGCCGATTCGGTGTTTCTGCGTCTAGTTCGTGTATTTGCATTTGAATGCACCGATCTAGCACGAGAAACAACGATTCGGCACAGAAATAGATTTGTGAAGCGAGGAGTCATCGAATCTGAAATAAACTCGATTTCATCGCGTATCGGCATGCCGATTCTGTGTTTCTGCGTCTATTTCGTGTATTTGCATTGAAATGCACCGATCTAGCCCGAGAAACAAAGATTCGGCACAGAAATAGACTCGTGAAGCGAGGAATCATCGAATCTGAAATAAACTCGATTGCATCGCGTATCGGCTTGCCGATTCGGTGTTTCTGCGTCTAGTTCGTGTATTTGCATTTGAATGCACCGATCTAGCACGAGAAACAAAGATTCGGCACAGAAATAGAATCGTGAAGCGAGGAATCATCGAATCTGAAATAAACTCGATTGCATCGCGTATCGGCTTGCCGATTCGGTGTTTCTGCGTCTATTCGTGTTTTTGCATTTGAATGCACCGATCTATCACGAGAAACAACGATTCGGCACAGAAATAGATTTGTGAAGCGAGGAATCATCGAATCTCAAATAAACTCGATTGCATCACGTATCGGCATGCCGATTCTGTGTTTCTGCGTCTATTTCGTGTATTTGCATTGAAATGCACCGATCTAGCCCGAGAGACAAAGATTCGGCACAGAAATAGACTCGTGAAGCGAGGAATCATCGAATCTGAAATAAACTCGATTGCATCGCGTATCGGCTTGCCGATTCGGTGTTTCTGCGTCTAGTTCGTGTATTTGCATTTGAATGCACCGATCTAGCACGAGAAACAAAGATTCGGCACAGTAATAGAATCGTGAAGCGAGGAGTCATCGAATCTGAAATAAACTCGATTGCATCGCGTATCGGCATGCCGATTCTGTGTTTCTGCGCCTAGTTCGTGTATTTGCATTCAAATGCACCGATCTAGCACGAGAAACAAAGATTCGGCACAGAAATAGACTCGTGAAGCGAGGAATCATCGAAACTGAAATAAATTCGATTGCATCGCGTATCGGCTTGCCGATTCGGTGTTTCTGCGTCTAGTTCGTGTATTTGCATTTGAATGCACCGATCTAGCACGAGAAACAACGATTCGGCACATAAATAGATACGTGCAGCGAGGAATCATCGAATCTGAAATAAACTCGATTGCATCGCGTATCGGCGTGCCGATTCGGTGTTTCTGCGTCTAGTTCGTGGATTTGCATTTGAATGCACCGATCTAGCACGAGAAACAAAGATTCGGCACAGAAATAGAATCGTGAAGCGAGGAATCATCGAATCTGAAATAAACTCGATTGCATCGCGTATCGGCTTGCCGATTCGGTGTTTCTGCGTCTATTCGTGTTTTTGCATTTGAATGCACCGATCTATCACGAGAAACAACGATTCGGCACAGAAATAGACTCGTGAAGCGAGGAATCATCGAAACTGAAATAAATTCGATGGCATCGCGTATCGGCTTGCCGATTCGCTGTTTCTGCGTCTAGTTCGTGTATTTGCATTTGAATGCACCGATCTATCACGAGAAACAACGATTCGGCACAGAAATAGATTTGTGAAGCGAGGAATCATCGAATCTGAAATAAACTCGATTGCATCGCGTATCGGCATGCCGATTCTGTGTTTCTGCGTCTATTTCGTGTATTTGCATTTGAATGCACCGATCTAGCACGAGAAACAAAGATTCGGCACAGAAATAGAATCGTGAAGCGAGGAATCATCGAATCTGAAATAAACTCGATTGCATCGCGTATCGGCATGCCGATTCGGTGTTTCTGCGTCTATTTCGTGTATTTGCATTCAAATGCACCGATCTAGCACGAGAAACAACGATTCGGCACATAAATAGATACGTGCAGCGAGGAATCATCGAATCTGAAATAAACTCGATTGCATCGCGTATCGGCAGACCGATTCTGTGTTTCTGCGTCTATTCGTGTATTTGCATTTGAATGCACCGATCTATCACGAGAAACAACGATTCGGCACAGATATAGACTCGTGAAGCGAGGAATCATCGAATCTGAAATAAACTCGATTGCATCGCGTATCGGCAGACCGATTCTGTGTTTCTGCGTCTATTTCGTGTATTTGCATTGAAATGCACCGATCTAGCCCGAGAAACAAAGATTCGGCACAGAAATAGACTCGTGAAGCGAGGAATCATCGAATCTGAAATAAACTCGATTGCATCGCGTATCGGCTTGCCGATTCGGTGTCTCTGTTTCTAGTTCGTGTATTTGCATTTGAATGCACCGATCTAGCACGAGAAACAAAGATTCGGCACAGAAATAGAATCGTGAAGCGAGGAGTCATCGAATCTGAAATAAACTCGATTGCATCGCGTATCGGCATGCCGATTCTGTGTTTCTGCGCCTAGTTCGTGTATTTGCATTCAAATGCACCGATCTAGCACGAGAAACAACGATTCGGCACATAAATAGATACGTGCAGCGAGGAATCATCGAATCTGAAATAAACTCGATTGCATCGCGTATCGGCGTGCCGATTCGGTGTTTCTGCGTCTAGTTCGTGGATTTGCATTTGAATGCACCGATCTAGCACGAGAAACAAAGATTCGGCACAGAAATAGAATCGTGAAGCGAGGAATCATCGAATCTGAAATAAACTCGATTGCATCGCGTATCGGCTTGCCGATTCGGTGTTTCTGCGTCTATTCGTGTATTTGCATTTGAATGCACCGATCTATCACGAGAAACAACGATTCGGCACAGATATAGACTCGTGAAGCGAGGAATCATCGAATCTCAAATAAACTCGATTGCATCGCGTTTCGGCATGCCGATTCTGTGTTTCTGCGTCTATTTCGTGTATTTGCATTCAAATGCACCGATCTAGCACGAGAAACAACGATTCGGCACATAAATAGATACGTGCAGCGAGGAATCATCGAATCTGAAATAAACACGATTGCATCGCGTATCGGCAGACCGATTCTGTGTTTCTGCGTCTATTCGTGTATTTGCATTTGAATGCACCGATCTATCACGAGAAACAACGATTCTGCACATAAATAGATACGTGCAGCGAGGAATCATCGAATCTGAAATAAACTCGATTGCATCGCGTATCGGCAGACCGATTCTGTGTTTCTGCGTCTATTCGTGTTTTTGCATTTGAATGCACCGATCTATCACGAGAAACAACGATTCGGCACAGAAATAGATTTGTGAAGCGAGGAATCATCGAATCTCAAATAAACTCGATTGCATCACGTATCGGCTTGCCGATTCGGTGTCTCTGCGTCTATTTCGTGTATTTGCATTGAAATGCACCGATCTAGCCCGAGAAACAAAGATTCGGCACAGATATAGACTCGTGAAGCGAGGAATCATCGAATCTGAAATAAACTCGATTGCATCGCGTATCGGCATGCCGATTCTGTGTTTCTGCGTCTATTTCGTGTATTTGCATTCAAATGCACCGATCTAGCACTAGAAACAACGATTCGGCACATAAATAGATACGTGCAGCGAGGAATCATCGAATCTGAAATAAACTCGATTGCATCGCGTATCGGCAGACCGATTCTGTGTTTCTGCGTCTATTCGTGTATTTGCATTTGAATGCACCGATCTATCACGAGAAACAACGATTCGGCACAGATATAGACTCGTGAAGCGAGGAATCATCGAATCTCAAATAAACTCGATTGCATCGCGTTTCGGCATGCCGATTCTGTGTTTCTGCGTCTATTTCGTGTATTTGCATTTGAATGCACCGATCTATCACGAGAAACAACGATTCGGCACAGAAATAGACTCGTGAAGCGAGGAATCATCGAAACTGAAATAAATTCGATGGCATCGCGTATCGGCTTGCCGATTCGGTGTCTCTGTTTCTAGTTCGTGTATTTGCATTTGAATGCACCGATCTAGCACGAGAAACAAAGATTCGGCACAGAAATAGAATCGTGAAGCGAGGAGTCATCGAATCTGAAATAAACTCGATTGCATCGCGTATCGGGATGCCGATTCTGTGTTTCTGCGCCTAGTTCGTGTATTTGCATTCAAATGCACCGATCTAGCACGAGAAACAACGATTCGGCACATAAATAGATACGTGCAGCGAGGAATCATCGAATCTGAAATAAACTCGATTGCATCGCGTATCGGCGTGCCGATTCGGTGTTTCTGCGTCTAGTTCGTGGATTTGCATTTGAATGCACCGATCTAGCACGAGAAACAACGATTCGGCACAGAAATAGAATCGTGAAGCGAGGAATCATCGAATCTGAAATAAACTCGATTGCATCGCGTATCGGCTTGCCGATTCGGTGTTTCTGCGTCTATTCGTGTTTTTGCATTTGAATGCACCGATCTATCACGAGAAACAACGATTCGGCACAGAAATAGACTCGTGAAGCGAGGAATCATCGAAACTGAAATAAATTCGATGGCATCGCGTATCGGCTTGCCGATTCGGTGTTTCTGCGTCTAGTTCGTGTATTTGCATTTGAATGCACCGATCTATCACGAGAAACAACGATTCGGCACAGAAATAGATTTGTGAAGCGAGGAATCATCGAATCTGAAATAAACTCGATTGCATCGCGTATCGGCATGCCGATTCTGTGTTTCTGCGTCTATTTCGTGTATTTGCATTTGAATGCACCGATCTAGCACGAGAAACAAAGATTCGGCACAGAAATAGAATCGTGAAGCGAGGAATCATCGAATCTGAAATAAACTCGATTGCATCGCGTATCGGCATGCCGATTCGGTGTTTCTGCGTCTATTTCGTGTATTTGCATTCAAATGCACCGATCTAGCACGAGAAACAACGATTCGGCACATAAATAGATACGTGCAGCGAGGAATCATCGAATCTGAAATAAACTCGATTGCATCGCGTATCGGCAGACCGATTCTGTGTTTCTGCGTCTATTCGTGTATTTGCATTTGAATGCACCGATCTATCACGAGAAACAACGATTCGGCACAGATATAGACTCGTGAAGCGAGGAATCATCGAATCTGAAATAAACTCGATTGCATCGCGTATCGGCAGACCGTTTCTGTGTTTCTGCGTCTATTTCGTGTATTTGCATTGAAATGCACCGATCTAGCCCGAGAAACAAAGATTCGGCACAGAAATAGACTCGTGAAGCGAGGAATCATCGAATCTGAAATAAACTCGATTGCATCGCGTATCGGCTTGCCGATTCGGTGTCTCTGTTTCTAGTTCGTGTATTTGCATTTGAATGCACCGATCTAGCACGAGAAACAAAGATTCGGCACAGAAATAGAATCGTGAAGCGAGGAGTCATCGAATCTGAAATAAACTCGATTGCATCGCGTATCGGCATGCCGATTCTGTGTTTCTGCGCCTAGTTCGTGTATTTGCATTCAAATGCACCGATCTAGCACGAGAAACAACGATTCGGCACATAAATAGATACGTGCAGCGAGGAATCATCGAATCTGAAATAAACTCGATTGCATCGCGTATCGGCGTGCCGATTCGGTGTTTCTGCGTCTAGTTCGTGGATTTGCATTTGAATGCACCGATCTAGCACGAGAAACAAAGATTCGGCACAGAAATAGAATCGTGAAGCGAGGAATCATCGAATCTGAAATAAACTCGATTGCATCGCGTATCGGCTTGCCGATTCGGTGTTTCTGCGTCTATTCGTGTATTTGCATTTGAATGCACCGATCTATCACGAGAAACAACGATTCGGCACAGAAATAGATTTGTGAAGCGAGGAATCATCGAATCTGAAATAAACTCGATTGCATCGCGTATCGGCATGCCGATTCTGTGTTTCTGCGTCTATTTCGTGTATTTGCATTTGAATGCACCGATCTAGCACGAGAAACAAAGATTCGGCACAGAAATAGAATCGTGAAGCGAGGAATCATCGAATCTGAAATAAACTCGATTGCATCGCGTATCGGCATGCCGATTCGGTGTTTCTGCGTCTATTTCGTGTATTTGCATTCAAATGCACCGA
The DNA here is from genome assembly GCA_963966675.1 of Lasioglossum calceatum. Lineage (NCBI taxonomy): Eukaryota > Metazoa > Arthropoda > Insecta > Hymenoptera > Halictidae > Lasioglossum > Lasioglossum calceatum. The sequence continues at coordinate 15,120 of CAXAAD010000376.1, forward strand.
TCTAGCACGAGAAACAACGATTCGGCACATAAATAGATACGTGCAGCGAGGAATCATCGAATCTGAAATAAACTCGATTGCATCGCGTATCGGCAGACCGATTCTGTGTTTCTGCGTCTATTCGTGTATTTGCATTTGAATGCACCGATCTATCACGAGAAACAACGATTCGGCACAGATATAGACTCGTGAAGCGAGGAATCATCGAATCTGAAATAAACTCGATTGCATCGCGTATCGGCAGACCGATTCTGTGTTTCTGCGTCTATTTCGTGTATTTGCATTGAAATGCACCGATCTAGCCCGAGAAACAAAGATTCGGCACAGAAATAGACTCGTGAAGCGAGGAATCATCGAATCTGAAATAAACTCGATTGCATCGCGTATCGGCTTGCCGATTCGGTGTCTCTGTTTCTAGTTCGTGTATTTGCATTTGAATGCACCGATCTAGCACGAGAAACAAAGATTCGGCACAGAAATAGAATCGTGAAGCGAGGAGTCATCGAATCTGAAATAAACTCGATTGCATCGCGTATCGGCATGCCGATTCTGTGTTTCTGCGCCTAGTTCGTGTATTTGCATTCAAATGCACCGATCTAGCACGAGAAACAACGATTCGGCACATAAATAGATACGTGCAGCGAGGAATCATCGAATCTGAAATAAACTCGATTGCATCGCGTATCGGCGTGCCGATTCGGTGTTTCTGCGTCTAGTTCGTGGATTTGCATTTGAATGCACCGATCTAGCACGAGAAACAAAGATTCGGCACAGAAATAGAATCGTGAAGCGAGGAATCATCGAATCTGAAATAAACTCGATTGCATCGCGTATCGGCTTGCCGATTCGGTGTTTCTGCGTCTATTCGTGTTTTTGCATTTGAATGCACCGATCTATCACGAGAAACAACGATTCGGCACAGAAATAGACTCGTGAAGCGAGGAATCATCGAAACTGAAATAAATTCGATGGCATCGCGTATCGGCTTGCCGATTCGGTGTTTCTGCGTCTAGTTCGTGTATTTGCATTTGAATGCACCGATCTATCACGAGAAACAACGATTCGGCACAGAAATAGATTTGTGAAGCGAGGAATCATCGAATCTGAAATAAACTCGATTGCATCGCGTATCGGCATGCCGATTCTGTGTTTCTGCGTCTATTTCGTGTATTTGCATTTGAATGCACCGATCTAGCACGAGAAACAAAGATTCGGCACAGAAATAGAATCGTGAAGCGAGGAATCATCGAATCTGAAATAAACTCGATTGCATCGCGTATCGGCATGCCGATTCGGTGTTTCTGCGTCTATTTCGTGTATTTGCGTTCAAATGCACCGATCTAGCACGAGAAACAACGATTCGGCACATAAATAGATACGTGCAGCGAGGAATCATCGAATCTGAAATAAACTCGATTGCATCGCGTATCGGCAGACCGATTCTGTGTTTCTGCGTCTATTCGTGTATTTGCATTTGAATGCACCGATCTATCACGAGAAACAACGATTCGGCACAGATATAGACTCGTGAAGCGAGGAATCATCGAATCTGAAATAAACTCGATTGCATCGCGTATCGGCAGACCGATTCTGTGTTTCTGCGTCTATTTCGTGTATTTGCATTGAAATGCACCGATCTAGCCCGAGAAACAAAGATTCGGCAAGGAAATAGACTCGTGAAGCGAGGAATCATCGAATCTGAAATAAACTCGATTGCATCGCGTATCGGCTTGCCGATTCGGTGTCTCTGTTTCTAGTTCGTGTATTTGCATTCAAATGCACCGATCTAGCACGAGAAACAAATATTCGGCTCAGAAATAGAGTCGTGGAGCGAGGAATCATCGAGTCTGAAATAAACTCGATTGCATCGCGTATCGGCTTGCCGATTCGGTGTTTCTGCGTCTAGTTCGTGTATTTGCATTTGAATGCACCGATGTATCACGAGAAACAACGATTCGGCACATAAATAGATACGTGCAGCGAGGAATCATCGAATCTGAAATAAACTCGATTGCATCGCGTATCGGCAGACCGGTTCTGTGTTTCTGCGTCTATTCGTGTATTTGCATTTGAATGCACCGATCTATCACGAGAAACAACGATTCGGCACAGAAATAGATTTGTGAAGCGAGGAATCATCGAATCTGAAATAAACTCGATTGCATCCCGTATCGGCATGCCGATTCTGTGTTTCTGCGTCTAGTTCATGTATTTGCATTTGAATGCACCGATCTAGCACGAGAAACAACGATTCGGCACAGAAATAGACTCGTGACGCGAGGAATCATCGAATCTGAAATAAACTCGATTGCATCGCGTATCGGCTTGCCGATTCGGTGTTTCTGCGTCTAGTTCGTGTATTTGCATTCAAATACACCGATCTAGCACGAGAAACAAAGATTCGGCACAGAAATAGAATCGTGAAGCGAGGAATCATCGAATCTGAAATAAACTCGATTGCATCGCGTATCGGCATGCCGATTCTGTGTTTCTGCGTCTAGTTCGTGTATTTGCATTCAAATGCACCGATCTAACCACGAGAAACAAATATTCGGCACAGAAATAGACTCCTGACGCGAGGAATCATCGAATCTGAAATAAACTCGATTGCATCTTGTATCAGCTTGCCGATTCGGTGTTTCTGCTTCTAGTTAGTGTATTAGCATTTAAATGCATCGATCTAGCACGGGAAACAAAGATTCGGCACAGAAATAGACTCGTGAAGCGAGGAATCATCGAAACTGAAATAAATTCGATTGCATCGCGTATCGGCTTGCCGATTCGGTGTTTCTGCGTCAAGTTCGTGTATTTGCATTTGAATGCACCGATCTAGCACGAGAAACAACGATTCGGCACAGATATAGACTCGTGAAGCGAGGAATCATCGAAACTGAAATAAACTCGATTGCATCGCGTTTCGGCATGCCGATTCTGTGTTTCTGCGTCTATTTCGTGTATTTGCATTCAAATGCACCGATCTAGCACGAGAAACAACGATTCGGCACATAAATAGATACGTGCAGCGAGGAATCATCGAATCTGAAATAAACTCGATTGCATCGCGTATCGGCAGACCGATTCTGTGTTTCTGCGTCTATTCGTGTATTTGCATTTGAATGCACCGATCTATCACGAGAAACAACGATTCGGCACATAAATAGATACGTGCAGCGAGGAATCATCGAATCTGAAATAAACACGATTGCATCGCGTATCGGCAGACCGATTCTGTGTTTCTGCGTCTATTCGTGTATTTGCATTTGAATGCACCGATCTATCACGAGAAACAACGATTCTGCACATAAATAGATACGTGCAGCGAGGAATCATCGAATCTGAAATAAACTCGATTGCATCGCGTATCGGCAGACCGATTCTGTGTTTCTGCGTCTATTCGTGTTTTTGCATTTGAATGCACCGATCTATCACGAGAAACAACGATTCGGCACAGAAATAGATTTGTGAAGCGAGGAATCATCGAATCTGAAATAAACTCGATTGCATCGCGTATCGGCTTGCCGACTCGGTGTCTCTGTTTCTAGTTCGTGTATTTGCATTCAAATGCACCGATCTAGCACGAGAAACAAATATTCGGCTCAGAAATAGACACGTGAAGCGAGGAATCATCGAGTCTGAAATAAACTCGATTGCATCGCGTATCGGCTTGCCGATTCGGTGTCTCTGCGTCTATTTCGTGTATTTGCATTCAAATGCACCGATCAAGCACGAGAAACAACGATTCGGCACATAAATAGATGCGTGCAGCGAGGAATCATCGAATCTGAAATAAACTCGATTGCATCGCGTATCGGCATGCCGATTCTGTGTTTCTGCGTCTATTTCGTGTATTTGCATTGAAATGCACCGATCTGGCCCGAGAAACAAAGATTCGGCACAGAAATAGACTCGTGAAGCGAGGAATCATCGAATCTGAAATAAACTCGATTGCATCGCGTATCGGCTTGCCGATTCGGTGTCTCTGTTTCTAGTTCGTGTATTTGCATTCAAATGCACCGATCTAGCACGAGAAACAAATATTCGGCTCAGAAATAGACTCGTGAAGCAAGGAATCATCGAGTCTGAAATAAACTCGATTGCATCGCGTATCGGCTTGCCGATTCGGTGTCTCTGCTTCTAGTTCGTGTATTTGCATTCAAATGCACCGATCTAGCACGAGAAACAAAGATTCGGCACAGAAATAGAATCGTGAAGCGAGGAATCATCGAATCTGAAATAAACTCGATTGCATCGCGTATCGGCATGCCGATTCTGTGTTTCTGCGTCTATTTCGTGTATTTGCATTGAAATGCACCGATCTAGCCCGAGAAACAAAGATTCGGCACAGAAATAGAATCGTGAAGCGAGGAATCATCGAATCTGAAATAAACTCGATTGCATCGCGTATCGGCTTGCCGATTCGGTGTTTCTGCGTCTATTCGTGTTTTTGCATTTGAATGCACCGATCTATCACGAGAAACAACGATTCGGCACCGAAATAGATTTGTGAAGCGAGGAATCATCGAATCTCAAATAAACTCGATTGCATCACGTATCGGCATGCCGATTCTGTGTTTCTGCGTCTATTTCGTGTATTTGCATTGAAATGCACCGATCTAGCCCGAGAGACAAAGATTCGGCACAGAAATAGACTCGTGAAGCGAGGAATCATCGAATCTGAAATAAACTCGATTGCATCGCGTATCGGCTTGCCGATTCGGTGTTTCTGCGTCTAGTTCGTGTATTTGCATTTGGATGCACCGATCTAGCACGAGAAACAAAGATTCGGCACAGAAATAGAATCGTGAAGCGAGGAGTCATCGAATCTGAAATAAACTCGATTGCATCGCGTATCGGCATGCCGATTCTGTGTTTCTGCGCCTAGTTCGTGTATTTGCATTCAAATGCACCGATCTAGCACGAGAAACAACGATTCGGCACATAAATAGACTCCTGACGCGAGGAATCATCGAATCTGAAATAAACTCGATTGCATCTTGTATAGGCTTGCCGATTCGGTGTTTCTGCTTCTAGTTAGCGTATTAGCATTGAAATGCACCGATCTGGCCCGAGAAACAAAGATTCGGCACAGAAATAGACTCGTGAAGCGAGGAATCATCGAATCTGAAATAAACTCGATGGCATCGCGTATCGGCTTGCCGATTCGGTGTCTCTGTTTCTAGTTCGTGTATTTGCATTCAAATGCACCGATCTAGCACGAGAAACAAATATTCGGCTCAGAAATAGACTCGTGAAGCGAGGAATCATCGAGTCTGAAATAAACTCGATTGCATCGCGTATCGGCTTGCCGATTCGGTGTCTCTGCTTCTAGTTCGTGTATTTGCATTCAAATGCACCGATCTAGCACGAGAAACAAAGATTCGACACAGAAATAGAATCGTGAAGCGAGGAATCATCGAATCTGAAATAAACTCGATTGCATCGCGTATCGGCATGCCGATTCTGTGTTTCTGCGTCTATTTCGTGTATTTGCATTGAAATGCACCGATCTGGCCCGAGATACAAAGATTCGGCACAGAAATAGACTCGTGAAGCGAGGAATCATCGAAATTGAAATAAATTCGATTGCATCGCGTATCGGCTTGCCGATTCGGTGTTTCTGCGTCAAGTTCGTGTATTTGCATTTGAATGCACCGATCTAGCACGAGAAACAACGATTCGGCACAGATATAGACTCGTGAAGCGAGGAATCATCGAAACTGAAATAAACTCGATTGCATCGCGTTTCGGCATGCCGATTCTGTGTTTCTGCGTCTATTTCGTGTATTTGCATTCAAATGCACCGATCAAGCACGAGAAACAACGATTCGGCACATAAATAGATGCGTGCAGCGAGGAATCATCGAATCTGAAATAAATTCGATTGCATCGCGTATCGGCAGACCGATTCTGTGTTTCTGCGTCTATTCGTGTATTTGTATTGGAATGCACCGATCTATCACGAGAAACAACGATTCGGCACATAAATAGATACGTGCAGCGAGGAATCATCGAATCTGAAATAAACTCGATTGCATCGCGTATCGGCAGACCGATTCTGTGTTTCTGCGTCTATTCGTGTATTTGCATTTGAATGCACCGATCTATCACGAGAAACAACGATTCGGCACAGAAATAGATTTGTGAAGCGAGGAATCATCGAATCTGAAATAAACTCGATTTCATCGCGTATCGGCATGCCGATTCTGTGTTTCTGCGTCTATTTCGTGTATTTGCATTGAAATGCACCGATCTAGCCCGAGAAACAAAGATTCGGCACAGAAATAGAATCGTGAAGCGAGGAATCATCGAATCTGAAATAAACTCGATTGCATCGCGTATCGGCTTGCCGATTCGGTGTTTCTGCGTCTATTCGTGTTTTTGCATTTGAATGCACCGATCTATCACGAGAAACAACGATTCGGCACCGAAATAGATTTGTGAAGCGAGGAATCATCGAATCTCAAATAAACTCGATTGCATCACGTATCGGCATGCCGATTCTGTGTTTCTGCGTCTATTTCGTGTATTTGCATTGAAATGCACCGATCTAGCCCGAGAGACAAAGATTCGGCACAGAAATAGACTCGTGAAGCGAGGAATCATCGAATCTGAAATAAACTCGATTGCATCGCGTATCGGCTTGCCGATTCGGTGTTTCTGCGTCTAGTTCGTGTATTTGCATTTGGATGCACCGATCTAGCACGAGAAACAAAGATTCGGCACAGAAATAGAATCGTGAAGCGAGGAGTCATCGAATCTGAAATAAACTCGATTGCATCGCGTATCGGCATGCCGATTCTGTGTTTCTGCGCCTAGTTCGTGTATTTGCATTCAAATGCACCGATCTAGCACGAGAAACAACGATTCGGCACATAAATAGATACGTGCAGCGAGGAATCATCGAATCTGAAATAAACTCGATTGCATCGCGTATCGGCAGACCGATTCTGTGTTTCTGCGTCTATTCGTGTATTTGCATTTGAATGCTCCGATCTAGCACGAGAAACAACGATTCGGCACATAAATAGACTCCTGACGCGAGGAATCATCGAATCTGAAATAAACTCGATTGCATCTTGTATAGGCTTGCCGATTCGGTGTTTCTGCTTCTAGTTAGTGTATTAGCATTGAAATGCACCGATCTGGCCCGAGAAACAAAGATTCGGCACAGAAATAGACTCGTGAAGCGAGGAATCATCGAATCTGAAATAAACTCGATTGCATCGCGTATCGGCTTGCCGATTCGGTGTCTCTGCTTCTAGTTCGTGTATTTGCATTCAAATGCACCGATCTAGCACGAGAAACAAAGATTCGACACAGAAATAGAATCGTGAAGCGAGGAATCATCGAATCTGAAATAAACTCGATTGCATCGCGTATCGGCATGCCGATTCTGTGTTTCTGCGTCTATTTCGTGTATTTGCATTGAAATGCACCGATCTGGCCCGAGAAACAAAGATTCGGCACAGAAATAGACTCGTGAAGCGAGGAATCATCGAAACTGAAATAAATTCGATTGCATCGCGTATCGGCTTGCCGATTCGGTGTTTCTGCGTCAAGTTCGTGTATTTGCATTTGAATGCACCGATCTAGCACGAGAAACAACGATTCGGCACAGATATAGACTCGTGAAGCGAGGAATCATCGAAACTGAAATAAACTCGATTGCATCGCGTTTCGGCATGCCGATTCTGTGTTTCTGCGTCTATTTCGTGTATTTGCATTCAAATGCACCGATCAAGCACGAGAAACAACGATTCGGCACATAAATAGATACGTGCAGCGAGGAATCATCGAATCTGAAATAAACTCGATTGCATCGCGTATCGGCAGACCGATTCTGTGTTTCTGCGTCTATTCGTGTATTTGCATTTGAATGCACCGATCTATCACGAGAAACAACGATTCGGCACAGAAATAGATTTGTGAAGCGAGGAATCATCGAATCTGAAATAAACTCGATTTCATCGCGTATCGGCATGCCGATTCTGTGTTTCTGCGTCTATTTCGTGTATTTGCATTGAAATGCACCGATCTAGCCCGAGAAACAAAGATTCGGCACAGAAATAGAATCGTGAAGCGAGGAATCATCGAATCTGAAATAAACTCGATTGCATCGCGTATCGGCTTGCCGATTCGGTGTTTCTGCGTCTATTCGTGTTTTTGCATTTGAATGCACCGATCTATCACGAGAAACAACGATTCGGCACCGAAATAGATTTGTGAAGCGAGGAATCATCGAATCTCAAATAAACTCGATTGCATCACGTATCGGCATGCCGATTCTGTGTTTCTGCGTCTATTTCGTGTATTTGCATTGAAATGCACCGATCTAGCCCGAGAGACAAAGATTCGGCACAGAAATAGACTCGTGAAGCGAGGAATCATCGAATCTGAAATAAACTCGATTGCATCGCGTATCGGCATGCCGATTCTGTGTTTCTGCGCCTAGTTCGTGTATTTGCATTCAAATGCACCGATCTAGCACGAGAAACAACGATTCGGCACATAAATAGATACGTGCAGCGAGGAATCATCGAATCTGAAATAAACTCGATTGCATCGCGTATCGGCAGACCGATTCTGTGTTTCTGCGTCTATTCGTGTATTTGCATTTGAATGCTCCGATCTAGCACGAGAAACAACGATTCGGCACATAAATAGACTCCTGACGCGAGGAATCATCGAATCTGAAATAAACTCGATTGCATCTTGTATAGGCTTGCCGATTCGGTGTTTCTGCTTCTAGTTAGTGTATTAGCATTGAAATGCACCGATCTGGCCCGAGAAACAAAGATTCGGCACAGAAATAGACTCGTGAAGCGAGGAATCATCGAATCTGAAATAAACTCGATTGCATCGCGTATCGGCTTGCCGATTCGGTGTCTCTGTTTCTAGTTCGTGTATTTGCATTCAAATGCACCGATCTAGCACGAGAAACAAATATTCGGCTCAGAAATAGACTCGTGAAGCGAGGAATCATCGAGTCTGAAATAAACTCGATTGCATCGCGTATCGGCTTGCCGATTCGGTGTCTCTGCTTCTAGTTCGTGTATTTGCATTCAAATGCACCGATCTAGCACGAGAAACAAAGATTCGACACAGAAATAGAATCGTGAAGCGAGGAATCATCGAATCTGAAATAAACTCGATTGCATCGCGTATCGGCATGCCGATTCTGTGTTTCTGCGTCTATTTCGTGTATTTGCATTGAAATGCACCGATCTGGCCCGAGAAACAAAGATTCGGCACAGAAATAGACTCGTGAAGCGAGGAATCATCGAAACTGAAATAAATTCGATTGCATCGCGTATCGGCTTGCCGATTCGGTGTTTCTGCGTCAAGTTCGTGTATTTGCATTTGAATGCACCGATCTAGCACGAGAAACAACGATTCGGCACAGATATAGACTCGTGAAGCGAGGAATCATCGAAACTGAAATAAACTCGATTGCATCGCGTTTCGGCATGCCGATTCTGTGTTTCTGCGTCTATTTCGTGTATTTGCATTCAAATGCACCGATCAAGCACGAGAAACAACGATTCGGCACATAAATAGATGCGTGCAGCGAGGAATCATCGAATCTGAAATAAATTCGATTGCATCGCGTATCGGCAGACCGATTCTGTGTTTCTGCGTCTATTCGTGTATTTGTATTTGAATGCACCGATCTATCACGAGAAACAACGATTCGGCACATAAATAGATACGTGCAGCGAGGAATCATCGAATCTGAAATAAACTCGATTGCATCGCGTATCGGCAGACCGATTCTGTGTTTCTGCGTCTATTCGTGTATTTGCATTTGAATGCACCGATCTATCACGAGAAACAACGATTCGGCACAGAAATAGATTTGTGAAGCGAGGAATCATCGAATCTGAAATAAACTCGATTTCATCGCGTATCGGCATGCCGATTCTGTGTTTCTGCGTCTATTTCGTGTATTTGCATTGAAATGCACCGATCTAGCCCGAGAAACAAAGATTCGGCACAGAAATAGAATCGTGAAGCGAGGAATCATCGAATCTGAAATAAACTCGATTGCATCGCGTATCGGCTTGCCGATTCGGTGTTTCTGCGTCTATTCGTGTTTTTGCATTTGAATGCACCGATCTATCACGAGAAACAACGATTCGGCACCGAAATAGATTTGTGAAGCGAGGAATCATCGAATCTCAAATAAACTCGATTGCATCACGTATCGGCATGCCGATTCTGTGTTTCTGCGTCTATTTCGTGTATTTGCATTGAAATGCACCGATCTAGCCCGAGAGACAAAGATTCGGCACAGAAATAGACTCGTGAAGCGAGGAATCATCGAATCTGAAATAAACTCGATTGCATCGCGTATCGGCTTGCCGATTCGGTGTTTCTGCGTCTAGTTCGTGTATTTGCATTTGGATGCACCGATCTAGCACGAGAAACAAAGATTCGGCACAGAAATAGAATCGTGAAGCGAGGAGTCATCGAATCTGAAATAAACTCGATTGCATCGCGTATCGGCATGCCGATTCTGTGTTTCTGCGCCTAGTTCGTGTATTTGCATTCAAATGCACCGATCTAGCACGAGAAACAACGATTCGGCACATAAATAGATACGTGCAGCGAGGAATCATCGAATCTGAAATAAACTCGATTGCATCGCGTATCGGCAGACCGATTCTGTGTTTCTGCGTCTATTCGTGTATTTGCATTTGAATGCTCCGATCTAGCACGAGAAACAACGATTCGGCACATAAATAGACTCCTGACGCGAGGAATCATCGAATCTGAAATAAACTCGATTGCATCTTGTATAGGCTTGCCGATTCGGTGTTTCTGCTTCTAGTTAGTGTATTAGCATTCAAATGCACCGATCTAGCACGAGAAACAAAGATTCGGCACAGAAATAGACTCGTGAAGCGAGGAATCATCGAAACTGAAATAAATTCGATTGCATCGCGTATCGGCTTGCCGATTCGGTGTTTCTGCGTCTAGTTCGTGTATTTGCATTTGAATGCACCGATCTAGCACGAGAAACAACGATTCAGCACAGATACAGACTCGTGAAGCGAGGAATCATCGAATCTGAAATAAACTCGATTGCATCGCGTTTCGGCATGCCGATTCTGTGTTTCTGCGTCTATTTCGTGTATTTGCATTCAAATGCACCGATCTAGCACGAGAAACAACGATTCGGCACATAAATAGATACGTGCAGCGAGGAATCATCGAATCTGAAATAAACTCGATTGCATCGCGTATCGGCAGACCGATTCTGTGTTTCTGCGTCTATTCGTGTATTTGCATTTGAATGCACCGATCTATCACGAGAAACAACGATTCGGCACAGAAATAGATTTGTGAAGCGAGGAATCATCGAATCTGAAATAAACTCGATTGCATCGCGTATCGGCATGCCGATTCTGTGTTTCTGCGTCTATTTCGTGTATTTGCATTGAAATGCACCGATCTAGCCCGAGAAACAAAGATTCGGCACAGAAATAGACTCGTGAAGCGAGGAATCATCGAATCTGAAATAAACTCGATTGCATCGAGTATCGGCTTGCCGATTCGGTGTCTCTGCTTCTAGTTCGTGTATTTGCATTCAAATGCACCGATATAGCACGAGAAACAAAGATTCGGCTCAGAAATAGACTCGTGAAGCGAGGAATCATCGAATCTGAAATAAACTCGATTGCATCGCGTATCGGCTTGCCGATTCGGTGTTTCTGCGTCTAGTTCGTGTATTTGCATTTTGTTCGCGATCGCGCTCACCACAGCGAGGTGCCGTTGTCACGCGTTCCCCTCGCTCCGTGATGACGTCACCCATCGAACAAAGTCGCTCGCGAGAACGTCCCGCGAACCGGCGTCCCCCCCGTCGCCCTTCTCGTGATCCATCGATCGCTCCCACCAATCCGCGATCCTGGATCATCGCGTGATCCTCGCGCGACCTATCCGCGATTTCCGCGAATTCGGACTCGCACGGTTTCCGAGAATTCGATCATTCGCTCTAATTCTGTGTAATCGATCACTCTTGTACACTCGCATCACATTCTTTTCAAACACGTTCTATTTTCACGATTCTGTCTACGCGATTGTACCATTTCCATTACATTTCAAATACAGTCCACATTCTCTCATTTTAAATCCTCGCTTTTGTTCGCTTCACACTTTATTTCACCGTCGCGCACAGCGCTGTGCGTTTCCACCGGCTCCTCATCTTCAACGGATTTCGTGATCGTTCGATCCCTTCCGCTACACATTTGAATGCACCGATATAGCACGAGAAACAAAGATTCGGCACAGAAATAGAATCGTGAAGCGAGGAATCATCGAATCTGAAATAAACTCGATTGCATCGCGTATCGGCATGCCGATTCGGTGTTTCTGCGTCTAGTTCGTGTATTTGCATTTGAATGCACCGATCTAGCACGAGAAACAACGATTCGGCACAGATATAGACTCGTGAAGCGAGGAATCATCGAATCTGAAATAAACTCGATTGCATCGCGTATCGGCATGCCGATTCTGTGTTTCTGCGTCTATTTCGTGTATTTGCATTCAAATGCACCGATCTAGCACGAGAAACAACGATTCGGCACATAAATAGATACGTGCAGCGAGGAATCATCGAATCTGAAATAAACTCGATTGCATCGCGTATCGGCAGACCGATTCTGTGTTTCTGCGTCTATTCGTGTATTTGCATTTGAATGCACCGATCTATCACGAGAAACAACGATTCGGCACAGAAATAGATTTGTGAAGCGAGGAATCATCGAATCTGAAATAAACTCGATTGCATCGCGTATCGGCATGCCGATTCTGTGTTTCTGCGTCTATTTCGTGTATTTGCATTGAAATGCACCGATCTAGCCCGAGAAACAAAGATTCGGCACAGAAATAGACTCGTGAAGCGAGGAATCATCGAATCTGAAATAAACTCGATTGCATCGAGTATCGGCTTGCCGATTCGGTGTCTCTGCTTCTAGTTCGTGTATTTGCATTCAAATGCACCGATATAGCACGAGAAACAAAGATTCGGCTCAGAAATAGACTCGTGAAGCGAGGAATCATCGAATCTGAAATAAACTCGATTGCATCGCGTATCGGCTTGCCGATTCGGTGTTTCTGCGTCTAGTTCGTGTATTTGCATTTTGTTCGCGATCGCGCTCACCACAGCGAGGTGCCGTTGTCACGCGTTCCCCTCGCTCCGTGATGACGTCACCCATCGAACAAAGTCGCTCGCGAGAACGTCCCGCGAACCGGCGTCCCCCCCGTCGCCCTTCTCGTGATCCATCGATCGCTCCCACCAATCCGCGATCCTGGATCATCGCGTGATCCTCGCGCGACCTATCCGCGATTTCCGCGAATTCGGACTCGCACGGTTTCCGAGAATTCGATCATTCGCTCTAATTCTGTGTAATCGATCACTCTTGTACACTCGCATCACATTCTTTTCAAACACGTTCTATTTTCACGATTCTGTCTACGCGATTGTACCATTTCCATTACATTTCAAATACAGTCCACATTCTCTCATTTTAAATCCTCGCTTTTGTTCGCTTCACACTTTATTTCACCGTCGCGCACAGCGCTGTGCGTTTCCACCGGCTCCTCATCTTCAACGGATTTCGTGATCGTTCGATCCCTTCCGCTACACATTTGAATGCACCGATATAGCACGAGAAACAAAGATTCGGCACAGAAATAGAATCGTGAAGCGAGGAATCATCGAATCTGAAATAAACTCGATTGCATCGCGTATCGGCATGCCGATTCGGTGTTTCTGCGTCTAGTTCGTGTATTTGCATTTGAATGCACCGATCTAGCACGAGAAACAACGATTCGGCACAGATATAGACTCGTGAAGCGAGGAATCATCGAATCTGAAATAAACTCGATTGCATCGCGTATCGGCATGCCGATTCTGTGTTTCTGCGTCTATTTCGTGTATTTGCATTCAAATGCACCGATCTAGCACGAGAAACAACGATTCGGCACATAAATAGATACGTGCAGCGAGGAATCATCGAATCTGAAATAAACTCGATTGCATCGCGTATCGGCAGACCGATTCTGTGTTTCTGCGTCTATTCGTGTATTTGCATTTGAATGCACCGATCTATCACGAGAAACAACGATTCGGCACAGAAATAGATTTGTGAAGCGAGGAATCATCGAATCTGAAATAAACTCGATTGCATCGCGTATCGGCATGCCGATTCTGTGTTTCTGCGTCTATTTCGTGTATTTGCATTGAAATGCACCGATCTAGCCCGAGAAACAAAGATTCGGCACAGAAATAGACTCGTGAAGCGAGGAATCATCGAATCTGAAATAAACTCGATTGCATCGAGTATCGGCTTGCCGATTCGGTGTCTCTGCTTCTAGTTCGTGTATTTGCATTCAAATGCACCGATATAGCACGAGAAACAAAGATTCGGCTCAGAAATAGACTCGTGAAGCGAGGAATCATCGAATCTGAAATAAACTCGATTGCATCGCGTATCGGCTTGCCGATTCGGTGTTTCTGCGTCTAGTTCGTGTATTTGCATTTTGTTCGCGATCGCGCTCACCACAGCGAGGTGCCGTTGTCACGCGTTCCCCTCGCTCCGTGATGACGTCACCCATCGAACAAAGTCGCTCGCGAGAACGTCCCGCGAACCGGCGTCCCCCCCGTCGCCCTTCTCGTGATCCATCGATCGCTCCCACCAATCCGCGATCCTGGATCATCGCGTGATCCTCGCGCGACCTATCCGCGATTTCCGCGAATTCGGACTCGCACGGTTTCCGAGAATTCGATCATTCGCTCTAATTCTGTGTAATCGATCACTCTTGTACACTCGCATCACATTCTTTTCAAACACGTTCTATTTTCACGATTCTGTCTACGCGATTGTACCATTTCCATTACATTTCAAATACAGTCCACATTCTCTCATTTTAAATCCTCGCTTTTGTTCGCTTCACACTTTATTTCACCGTCGCGCACAGCGCTGTGCGTTTCCACCGGCTCCTCATCTTCAACGGATTTCGTGATCGTTCGATCCCTTCCGCTACACATTTGAATGCACCGATATAGCACGAGAAACAAAGATTCGGCACAGAAATAGAATCGTGAAGCGAGGAATCATCGAATCTGAAATAAACTCGATTGCATCGCGTATCGGCATGCCGATTCGGTGTTTCTGCGTCTAGTTCGTGTATTTGCATTCAAATGCACCGATCTAGCACGAGAAACAACGATTCGGCACATAAATAGATACGTGCAGCGAGGAATCATCGAATCTGAAATAAACTCGATTGCATCGCGTATCGGCAGACCGATTCTGTGTTTCTGCGTCTATTCGTGTATTTGCATTTGAATGCACCGATCTATCACGAGAAACAACGATTCGGCACAGAAATAGATTTGTGAAGCGAGGAATCATCGAATCTGAAATAAACTCGATTGCATCGCGTATCGGCATGCCGATTCTGTGTTTCTGCGTCTATTTCGTGTATTTGCATTGAAATGCACCGATCTAGCCCGAGAAACAAAGATTCGGCACAGAAATAGACTCGTGAAGCGAGGAATCATCGAATCTGAAATAAACTCGATTGCATCGAGTATCGGCTTGCCGATTCGGTGTCTCTGCTTCTAGTTCGTGTATTTGCATTCAAATGCACCGATATAGCACGAGAAACAAAGATTCGGCTCAGAAATAGACTCGTGAAGCGAGGAATCATCGAATCTGAAATAAACTCGATTGCATCGCGTATCGGCTTGCCGATTCGGTGTTTCTGCGTCTAGTTCGTGTATTTGCATTTTGTTCGCGATCGCGCTCACCACAGCGAGGTGCCGTTGTCACGCGTTCCCCTCGCTCCGTGATGACGTCACCCATCGAACAAAGTCGCTCGCGAGAACGTCCCGCGAACCGGCGTCCCCCCCGTCGCCCTTCTCGTGATCCATCGATCGCTCCCACCAATCCGCGATCCTGGATCATCGCGTGATCCTCGCGCGACCTATCCGCGATTTCCGCGAATTCGGACTCGCACGGTTTCCGAGAATTCGATCATTCGCTCTAATTCTGTGTAATCGATCACTCTTGTACACTCGCATCACATTCTTTTCAAACACGTTCTATTTTCACGATTCTGTCTACGCGATTGTACCATTTCCATTACATTTCAAATACAGTCCACATTCTCTCATTTTAAATCCTCGCTTTTGTTCGCTTCACACTTTATTTCACCGTCGCGCACAGCGCTGTGCGTTTCCACCGGCTCCTCATCTTCAACGGATTTCGTGATCGTTCGATCCCTTCCGCTACACATTTGAATGCACCGATATAGCACGAGAAACAAAGATTCGGCACAGAAATAGAATCGTGAAGCGAGGAATCATCGAATCTGAAATAAACTCGATTGCATCGCGTATCGGCATGCCGATTCGGTGTTTCTGCGTCTAGTTCGTGTATTTGCATTTGAATGCACCGATCTAGCACGAGAAACAACGATTCGGCACAGATATAGACTCGTGAAGCGAGGAATCATCGAATCTGAAATAAACTCGATTGCATCGCGTATCGGCATGCCGATTCTGTGTTTCTGCGTCTATTTCGTGTATTTGCATTCAAATGCACCGATCTAGCACGAGAAACAACGATTCGGCACATAAATAGATACGTGCAGCGAGGAATCATCGAATCTGAAATAAACTCGATTGCATCGCGTATCGGCAGACCGATTCTGTGTTTCTGCGTCTATTCGTGTATTTGCATTTGAATGCACCGATCTATCACGAGAAACAACGATTCGGCACAGAAATAGATTTGTGAAGCGAGGAATCATCGAATCTGAAATAAACTCGATTGCATCGCGTATCGGCATGCCGATTCTGTGTTTCTGCGTCTATTTCGTGTATTTGCATTGAAATGCACCGATCTAGCCCGAGAAACAAAGATTCGGCACAGAAATAGACTCGTGAAGCGAGGAATCATCGAATCTGAAATAAACTCGATTGCATCGAGTATCGGCTTGCCGATTCGGTGTCTCTGCTTCTAGTTCGTGTATTTGCATTCAAATGCACCGATATAGCACGAGAAACAAAGATTCGGCTCAGAAATAGACTCGTGAAGCGAGGAATCATCGAATCTGAAATAAACTCGATTGCATCGCGTATCGGCTTGCCGATTCGGTGTTTCTGCGTCTAGTTCGTGTATTTGCATTTTGTTCGCGATCGCGCTCACCACAGCGAGGTGCCGTTGTCACGCGTTCCCCTCGCTCCGTGATGACGTCACCCATCGAACAAAGTCGCTCGCGAGAACGTCCCGCGAACCGGCGTCCCCCCCGTCGCCCTTCTCGTGATCCATCGATCGCTCCCACCAATCCGCGATCCTGGATCATCGCGTGATCCTCGCGCGACCTATCCGCGATTTCCGCGAATTCGGACTCGCACGGTTTCCGAGAATTCGATCATTCGCTCTAATTCTGTGTAATCGATCACTCTTGTACACTCGCATCACATTCTTTTCAAACACGTTCTATTTTCACGATTCTGTCTACGCGATTGTACCATTTCCATTACATTTCAAATACAGTCCACATTCTCTCATTTTAAATCCTCGCTTTTGTTCGCTTCACACTTTATTTCACCGTCGCGCACAGCGCTGTGCGTTTCCACCGGCTCCTCATCTTCAACGGATTTCGTGATCGTTCGATCCCTTCCGCTACACATTTGAATGCACCGATATAGCACGAGAAACAAAGATTCGGCACAGAAATAGAATCGTGAAGCGAGGAATCATCGAATCTGAAATAAACTCGATTGCATCGCGTATCGGCATGCCGATTCGGTGTTTCTGCGTCTAGTTCGTGTATTTGCATTTGAATGCACCGATCTAGCACGAGAAACAACGATTCGGCACAGATATAGACTCGTGAAGCGAGGAATCATCGAATCTGAAATAAACTCGATTGCATCGCGTATCGGCATGCCGATTCTGTGTTTCTGCGTCTATTTCGTGTATTTGCATTCAAATGCACCGATCTAGCACGAGAAACAACGATTCGGCACATAAATAGATACGTGCAGCGAGGAATCATCGAATCTGAAATAAACTCGATTGCATCGCGTATCGGCAGACCGATTCTGTGTTTCTGCGTCTATTCGTGTATTTGCATTTGAATGCACCGATCTATCACGAGAAACAACGATTCGGCACAGAAATAGATTTGTGAAGCGAGGAATCATCGAATCTGAAATAAACTCGATTGCATCGCGTATCGGCATGCCGATTCTGTGTTTCTGCGTCTATTTCGTGTATTTGCATTGAAATGCACCGATCTAGCCCGAGAAACAAAGATTCGGCACAGAAATAGACTCGTGAAGCGAGGAATCATCGAATCTGAAATAAACTCGATTGCATCGAGTATCGGCTTGCCGATTCGGTGTCTCTGCTTCTAGTTCGTGTATTTGCATTCAAATGCACCGATATAGCACGAGAAACAAAGATTCGGCTCAGAAATAGACTCGTGAAGCGAGGAATCATCGAATCTGAAATAAACTCGATTGCATCGCGTATCGGCTTGCCGATTCGGTGTTTCTGCGTCTAGTTCGTGTATTTGCATTTTGTTCGCGATCGCGCTCACCACAGCGAGGTGCCGTTGTCACGCGTTCCCCTCGCTCCGTGATGACGTCACCCATCGAACAAAGTCGCTCGCGAGAACGTCCCGCGAACCGGCGTCCCCCCCGTCGCCCTTCTCGTGATCCATCGATCGCTCCCACCAATCCGCGATCCTGGATCATCGCGTGATCCTCGCGCGACCTATCCGCGATTTCCGCGAATTCGGACTCGCACGGTTTCCGAGAATTCGATCATTCGCTCTAATTCTGTGTAATCGATCACTCTTGTACACTCGCATCACATTCTTTTCAAACACGTTCTATTTTCACGATTCTGTCTACGCGATTGTACCATTTCCATTACATTTCAAATACAGTCCACATTCTCTCATTTTAAATCCTCGCTTTTGTTCGCTTCACACTTTATTTCACCGTCGCGCACAGCGCTGTGCGTTTCCACCGGCTCCTCATCTTCAACGGATTTCGTGATCGTTCGATCCCTTCCGCTACACATTTGAATGCACCGATATAGCACGAGAAACAAAGATTCGGCACAGAAATAGAATCGTGAAGCGAGGAATCATCGAAACTGAAATAAACTCGATTGCATCGCGTTTCGGCATGCCGATTCTGTGTTTCTGCGTCTATTTCGTGTATTTGCATTCAAATGCACCGATCAAGCACGAGAAACAACGATTCGGCACATAAATAGATGCGTGCAGCGAGGAATCATCGAATCTGAAATAAATTCGATTGCATCGCGTATCGGCAGACCGATTCTGTGTTTCTGCGTCTATTCGTGTATTTGTATTTGAATGCACCGATCTATCACGAGAAACAACGATTCGGCACATAAATAGATACGTGCAGCGAGGAATCATCGAATCTGAAATAAACTCGATTGCATCGCGTATCGGCAGACCGATTCTGTGTTTCTGCGTCTATTCGTGTATTTGCATTTGAATGCACCGATCTATCACGAGAAACAACGATTCGGCACAGAAATAGATTTGTGAAGCGAGGAATCATCGAATCTGAAATAAACTCGATTTCATCGCGTATCGGCATGCCGATTCTGTGTTTCTGCGTCTATTTCGTGTATTTGCATTGAAATGCACCGATCTAGCCCGAGAAACAAAGATTCGGCACAGAAATAGAATCGTGAAGCGAGGAATCATCGAATCTGAAATAAACTCGATTGCATCGCGTATCGGCTTGCCGATTCGGTGTTTCTGCGTCTATTCGTGTTTTTGCATTTGAATGCACCGATCTATCACGAGAAACAACGATTCGGCACCGAAATAGATTTGTGAAGCGAGGAATCATCGAATCTCAAATAAACTCGATTGCATCACGTATCGGCATGCCGATTCTGTGTTTCTGCGTCTATTTCGTGTATTTGCATTGAAATGCACCGATCTAGCCCGAGAGACAAAGATTCGGCACAGAAATAGACTCGTGAAGCGAGGAATCATCGAATCTGAAATAAACTCGATTGCATCGCGTATCGGCTTGCCGATTCGGTGTTTCTGCGTCTAGTTCGTGTATTTGCATTTGGATGCACCGATCTAGCACGAGAAACAAAGATTCGGCACAGAAATAGAATCGTGAAGCGAGGAGTCATCGAATCTGAAATAAACTCGATTGCATCGCGTATCGGCATGCCGATTCTGTGTTTCTGCGCCTAGTTCGTGTATTTGCATTCAAATGCACCGATCTAGCACGAGAAACAACGATTCGGCACATAAATAGATACGTGCAGCGAGGAATCATCGAATCTGAAATAAACTCGATTGCATCGCGTATCGGCAGACCGATTCTGTGTTTCTGCGTCTATTCGTGTATTTGCATTTGAATGCTCCGATCTAGCACGAGAAACAACGATTCGGCACATAAATAGACTCCTGACGCGAGGAATCATCGAATCTGAAATAAACTCGATTGCATCTTGTATAGGCTTGCCGATTCGGTGTTTCTGCTTCTAGTTAGTGTATTAGCATTCAAATGCACCGATCTAGCACGAGAAACAAAGATTCGGCACAGAAATAGACTCGTGAAGCGAGGAATCATCGAAACTGAAATAAATTCGATTGCATCGCGTATCGGCTTGCCGATTCGGTGTTTCTGCGTCTAGTTCGTGTATTTGCATTTGAATGCACCGATCTAGCACGAGAAACAACGATTCAGCACAGATACAGACTCGTGAAGCGAGGAATCATCGAATCTGAAATAAACTCGATTGCATCGCGTTTCGGCATGCCGATTCTGTGTTTCTGCGTCTATTTCGTGTATTTGCATTCAAATGCACCGATCTAGCACGAGAAACAACGATTCGGCACATAAATAGATACGTGCAGCGAGGAATCATCGAATCTGAAATAAACTCGATTGCATCGCGTATCGGCAGACCGATTCTGTGTTTCTGCGTCTATTCGTGTATTTGCATTTGAATGCACCGATCTATCACGAGAAACAACGATTCGGCACAGAAATAGATTTGTGAAGCGAGGAATCATCGAATCTGAAATAAACTCGATTGCATCGCGTATCGGCATGCCGATTCTGTGTTTCTGCGTCTATTTCGTGTATTTGCATTGAAATGCACCGATCTAGCCCGAGAAACAAAGATTCGGCACAGAAATAGACTCGTGAAGCGAGGAATCATCGAATCTGAAATAAACTCGATTGCATCGAGTATCGGCTTGCCGATTCGGTGTCTCTGCTTCTAGTTCGTGTATTTGCATTCAAATGCACCGATATAGCACGAGAAACAAAGATTCGGCTCAGAAATAGACTCGTGAAGCGAGGAATCATCGAATCTGAAATAAACTCGATTGCATCGCGTATCGGCTTGCCGATTCGGTGTTTCTGCGTCTAGTTCGTGTATTTGCATTTTGTTCGCGATCGCGCTCACCACAGCGAGGTGCCGTTGTCACGCGTTCCCCTCGCTCCGTGATGACGTCACCCATCGAACAAAGTCGCTCGCGAGAACGTCCCGCGAACCGGCGTCCCCCCCGTCGCCCTTCTCGTGATCCATCGATCGCTCCCACCAATCCGCGATCCTGGATCATCGCGTGATCCTCGCGCGACCTATCCGCGATTTCCGCGAATTCGGACTCGCACGGTTTCCGAGAATTCGATCATTCGCTCTAATTCTGTGTAATCGATCACTCTTGTACACTCGCATCACATTCTTTTCAAACACGTTCTATTTTCACGATTCTGTCTACGCGATTGTACCATTTCCATTACATTTCAAATACAGTCCACATTCTCTCATTTTAAATCCTCGCTTTTGTTCGCTTCACACTTTATTTCACCGTCGCGCACAGCGCTGTGCGTTTCCACCGGCTCCTCATCTTCAACGGATTTCGTGATCGTTCGATCCCTTCCGCTACACATTTGAATGCACCGATATAGCACGAGAAACAAAGATTCGGCACAGAAATAGAATCGTGAAGCGAGGAATCATCGAATCTGAAATAAACTCGATTGCATCGCGTATCGGCATGCCGATTCGGTGTTTCTGCGTCTAGTTCGTGTATTTGCATTTGAATGCACCGATCTAGCACGAGAAACAACGATTCGGCACAGATATAGACTCGTGAAGCGAGGAATCATCGAATCTGAAATAAACTCGATTGCATCGCGTATCGGCATGCCGATTCTGTGTTTCTGCGTCTATTTCGTGTATTTGCATTCAAATGCACCGATCTAGCACGAGAAACAACGATTCGGCACATAAATAGATACGTGCAGCGAGGAATCATCGAATCTGAAATAAACTCGATTGCATCGCGTATCGGCAGACCGATTCTGTGTTTCTGCGTCTATTCGTGTATTTGCATTTGAATGCACCGATCTATCACGAGAAACAACGATTCGGCACAGAAATAGATTTGTGAAGCGAGGAATCATCGAATCTGAAATAAACTCGATTGCATCGCGTATCGGCATGCCGATTCTGTGTTTCTGCGTCTATTTCGTGTATTTGCATTGAAATGCACCGATCTAGCCCGAGAAACAAAGATTCGGCACAGAAATAGACTCGTGAAGCGAGGAATCATCGAATCTGAAATAAACTCGATTGCATCGAGTATCGGCTTGCCGATTCGGTGTCTCTGCTTCTAGTTCGTGTATTTGCATTCAAATGCACCGATATAGCACGAGAAACAAAGATTCGGCTCAGAAATAGACTCGTGAAGCGAGGAATCATCGAATCTGAAATAAACTCGATTGCATCGCGTATCGGCTTGCCGATTCGGTGTTTCTGCGTCTAGTTCGTGTATTTGCATTTTGTTCGCGATCGCGCTCACCACAGCGAGGTGCCGTTGTCACGCGTTCCCCTCGCTCCGTGATGACGTCACCCATCGAACAAAGTCGCTCGCGAGAACGTCCCGCGAACCGGCGTCCCCCCCGTCGCCCTTCTCGTGATCCATCGATCGCTCCCACCAATCCGCGATCCTGGATCATCGCGTGATCCTCGCGCGACCTATCCGCGATTTCCGCGAATTCGGACTCGCACGGTTTCCGAGAATTCGATCATTCGCTCTAATTCTGTGTAATCGATCACTCTTGTACACTCGCATCACATTCTTTTCAAACACGTTCTATTTTCACGATTCTGTCTACGCGATTGTACCATTTCCATTACATTTCAAATACAGTCCACATTCTCTCATTTTAAATCCTCGCTTTTGTTCGCTTCACACTTTATTTCACCGTCGCGCACAGCGCTGTGCGTTTCCACCGGCTCCTCATCTTCAACGGATTTCGTGATCGTTCGATCCCTTCCGCTACACATTTGAATGCACCGATATAGCACGAGAAACAAAGATTCGGCACAGAAATAGAATCGTGAAGCGAGGAATCATCGAATCTGAAATAAACTCGATTGCATCGCGTATCGGCATGCCGATTCGGTGTTTCTGCGTCTAGTTCGTGTATTTGCATTTGAATGCACCGATCTAGCACGAGAAACAACGATTCGGCACAGATATAGACTCGTGAAGCGAGGAATCATCGAATCTGAAATAAACTCGATTGCATCGCGTATCGGCATGCCGATTCTGTGTTTCTGCGTCTATTTCGTGTATTTGCATTCAAATGCACCGATCTAGCACGAGAAACAACGATTCGGCACATAAATAGATACGTGCAGCGAGGAATCATCGAATCTGAAATAAACTCGATTGCATCGCGTATCGGCAGACCGATTCTGTGTTTCTGCGTCTATTCGTGTATTTGCATTTGAATGCACCGATCTATCACGAGAAACAACGATTCGGCACAGAAATAGATTTGTGAAGCGAGGAATCATCGAATCTGAAATAAACTCGATTGCATCGCGTATCGGCATGCCGATTCTGTGTTTCTGCGTCTATTTCGTGTATTTGCATTGAAATGCACCGATCTAGCCCGAGAAACAAAGATTCGGCACAGAAATAGACTCGTGAAGCGAGGAATCATCGAATCTGAAATAAACTCGATTGCATCGAGTATCGGCTTGCCGATTCGGTGTCTCTGCTTCTAGTTCGTGTATTTGCATTCAAATGCACCGATATAGCACGAGAAACAAAGATTCGGCTCAGAAATAGACTCGTGAAGCGAGGAATCATCGAATCTGAAATAAACTCGATTGCATCGCGTATCGGCTTGCCGATTCGGTGTTTCTGCGTCTAGTTCGTGTATTTGCATTTTGTTCGCGATCGCGCTCACCACAGCGAGGTGCCGTTGTCACGCGTTCCCCTCGCTCCGTGATGACGTCACCCATCGAACAAAGTCGCTCGCGAGAACGTCCCGCGAACCGGCGTCCCCCCCGTCGCCCTTCTCGTGATCCATCGATCGCTCCCACCAATCCGCGATCCTGGATCATCGCGTGATCCTCGCGCGACCTATCCGCGATTTCCGCGAATTCGGACTCGCACGGTTTCCGAGAATTCGATCATTCGCTCTAATTCTGTGTAATCGATCACTCTTGTACACTCGCATCACATTCTTTTCAAACACGTTCTATTTTCACGATTCTGTCTACGCGATTGTACCATTTCCATTACATTTCAAATACAGTCCACATTCTCTCATTTTAAATCCTCGCTTTTGTTCGCTTCACACTTTATTTCACCGTCGCGCACAGCGCTGTGCGTTTCCACCGGCTCCTCATCTTCAACGGATTTCGTGATCGTTCGATCCCTTCCGCTACACATTTGAATGCACCGATATAGCACGAGAAACAAAGATTCGGCACAGAAATAGAATCGTGAAGCGAGGAATCATCGAATCTGAAATAAACTCGATTGCATCGCGTATCGGCATGCCGATTCGGTGTTTCTGCGTCTAGTTCGTGTATTTGCATTTGAATGCACCGATCTAGCACGAGAAACAACGATTCGGCACAGATATAGACTCGTGAAGCGAGGAATCATCGAATCTGAAATAAACTCGATTGCATCGCGTATCGGCATGCCGATTCTGTGTTTCTGCGTCTATTTCGTGTATTTGCATTCAAATGCACCGATCTAGCACGAGAAATAACGATTCGGCACATAAATAGATACGTGCAGCGAGGAATCATCGAATCTGAAATAAACTCGATTGCATCGCGTATCGGCAGACCGATTCTGTGTTTCTGCGTCTATTCGTGTATTTGCATTTGAATGCACCGATCTATCACGAGAAACAACGATTCGGCACAGATATAGACTCGTGAAGCGAGGAATCATCGAATCTGAAATAAACTCGATTGCATCGCGTATCGGCAGACCGATTCTGTGTTTCTGCGTCTATTTCGTGTATTTGCATTGAAATGCACCGATCTAGCCCGAGAAACAAAGATTCGGCACAGAAATAGACTCGTGAAGCGAGGAATCATCGAAACTGAAATAAATTCGATTGCATCGCGTATCGGCTTGCCGATTCGGTGTTTCTGCGTCTAGTTCGTGTATTTGCATTTGAATGCACCGATCTAGCACGAGAAACAACGATTCAGCACAGATATAGACTCGTGAAGCGAGGAATCATCGAATCTGAAATAAACTCGATTGCATCGCGTTTCGGCATGCCGATTCTGTGTTTCTGCGTCTATTCCGTGTATTTGCATTCAAATGCACCGATCTAGCACGAGAAACAACGATTCGGCACATAAATAGATACGTGCAGCGAGGAATCATCGAATCTGAAATAAACTCGATTGCATCGCGTATCGGCAGACCGGTTCTGTGTTTCTGCGTCTATTCGTGTATTTGCATTTGAATGCACCGATCTATCACGAGAAACAACGATTCGGCACAGAAATAGATTTGTGAAGCGAGGAATCATCGAATCTGAAATAAACTCGATTGCATCGCGTATCGGCATGCCGATTCTGTGTTTCTGCGTCTATTTCGTGTATTTGCATTTAAATGCACCGATCTAGCCCGAGAAACAAAGATTCGGCACAGAAATAGACTCGTGAAGCGAGGAATCATCGAATCGGAAATAAACTCGATTGCATCGAGTATCGGCTTGCCGATTCGGAGTCTCTGCTTCTAGTTCGTGTATTTGCATTCAAATGCAACGATATAGCACGAGAAACAAAGATTCGGCTCAGAAATAGACTCGTGAAGCGAGGAATCATCGAATCTGAAATAAACTCGATTGCATCGCGTATCGGCTTGCCGATTCTGTGTTTCTGCGTCTATTCGTGTATTTGCATTTGAATGCACCGATCTATCACGAGAAACAACGATTCGGCACAGAAATAGATTTGTGAAGCGAGGAATCATCGAATCTGAAATAAACTCGATTGCATCGCGTATCGGCATGCCGATTCGGTGTTTCTGCGTCTAGTTCGTGTATTTGCATTTGAATGCACCGATCTAGCACGAGAAACAACGATTCGGCACAGATATAGACTCGTGAAGCGAGGAATCATCGAATCTGAAATAAACTCGATTGCATCGCGTATCGGCATGCCGATTCTGTGTTTCTGCGTCTATTTCGTGTATTTGCATTCAAATGCACCGATCTAGCACGAGAAACAACGATCCAGCACATAAATAGATACGTGCAGCGAGGAATCTTCGAATCTGAAATAAACTCGATTGCATCGCGTATCGGCAGACCGATTCTGTGTTTCTGCGTCTATTCGTGTATTTGCATTTGAATGCACCGATCTATCACGAGAAACAGCGATTCGGCACAGATATAGACTCGTGAAGCGAGGAATCATCGAATCTGAAATAAACTCGATTGCATCGCGTATCGGCAGACCGATTCTGTGTTTCTGCGTCTATTCGTGTATTTGCATTTGAATGCACCGATCTATCACGAGAAACAACGATTCGGCACAGAAATAGATTTGTGAAGCGAGGAATCATCGAATCTGAAATAAACTCGATTGCATCGCGTATCGGCATGCCGATTCTGTGTTTCTGCGTCTATTTCGTGTATTTGCATTGAAATGCACCGATCTAGCCCGAGAAACAAAGATTCGGCACAGAAATAGACTCGTCAAGCGAGGAATCATCGAATCTGAAATAAACTCGATTGCATCGCGTATCGGCTTGCCGATTCTGTGTTTCTGCGTCTATTTCGGGTATTTGCATTAAAATGCACCGATCTAGCCCGAGAAACAAAGATTCGGCACAGAAATTGACTCGTGAAGCGAGGAATCATCGAATCTGAAATAAACTCGATTGCATCGCGTATCGGCATGCCGATTCGGTGTTTCTGCGTCTAGTTCGTGTATTTGCATTTGAATGCACCGATCTAGCACGAGAAACAACGATTCGGCACAGATATAGACTCGTGAAGCGAGGAATCATCGAATCTGAAATAAACTCGATTGCATCGCGTATCGGCATGCCGATTCTGTGTTTCTGCGTCTATTTCGTGTATTTGCATTCAAATGCACCGATCTAGCACGAGAAATAACGATTCGGCACATAAATAGATACGTGCAGCGAGGAATCATCGAATCTGAAATAAACTCGATTGCATCGCGTATCGGCAGACCGATTCTGTGTTTCTGCGTCTATTCGTGTATTTGCATTTGAATGCACCGATCTATCACGAGAAACAACGATTCGGCACAGATATAGACTCGTGAAGCGAGGAATCATCGAATCTGAAATAAACTCGATTGCATCGCGTATCGGCATGCCGATTCGGTGTTTCTGCGTCTAGTTCGTGTATTTGCATTTGAATGCACCGATCTAGCACGAGAAACAACGATTCGGCACAGATATAGACTCGTGAAGCGAGGAATCATCGAAACTGAAATAAATTCGATTGCATCGCGTATCGGCTTGCCGATTCGGTGTTTCTGCGTCTAGTTCGTGTATTTGCATTTGAATGCACCGATCTAGCACGAGAAACAACGATTCAGCACAGATATAGACTCGTGAAGCGAAGAATCATCGAATCTGAAATAGACTCGATTGCATCGCGTTTCGGCATGACGATTCTGTGTTTCTGCGTCTATTCCGTGTATTTGCATTCAAATGCACCGATCTAGCACGAGAAACAACGATTCGGCACATAAATAGATACGTGCAGCGAGGAATCATCGAATCTGAAATAAACTCGATTGCATCGCGTATCGGCAGACCGATTCTGTGTTTCTGCGTCTATTCGTGTATTTGCATTTGAATGCACCGATCTATCTTGAGAAACAACGATTCGGCACAGAAATAGATTTGTGAAGCGAGGAATCATCGAATCTGAAATAAACTCGATTGCATCGCGTATCGGCATGCCGATTCTATGTTTCTGCGCCTAGTTCGTGTATTTGCATTCAAATGCACCGATCTAGCACGAGAAACAACGATTCGGCACATAAATAGATACGTGCAACGAGGAATCATCGAATCTGAAATAAACTCGATTGCATCGCGTATCGGCAGACCGATTCTGTGTTTCTGCGTCTATTCGTGTATTTGCATTTGAATGCTCCGATCTAGCACGAGAAACAACGATTCGGCACATAAATAGACTCCTGACGCGAGGAATCATCGAATCTGAAATAAACTCGATTGCATCTTGTATAGGCTTGCCGATTCGGTGTTTCTGCTTCTAGTTAGTGTATTAGCATTGAAATGCACCGATCTGGCCCGAGAAACAAAGATTCGGCACAGAAATAGACACGTGAAGCGAGGAATCATCGAATCTGAAATAAACTCGATTGCATCGCGTATCGGCTTGCCGATTCGGTGTCTCTGTTTCTAGTTCGTGTATTTGCATTCAAATGCACCGATCTAGCACGAGAAACAAATATTCGGCTCAGAAATAGACTCGTGAAGCGAGGAATCATCGAGTCTGAAATAAACTCGATTGCATCGCGTATCGGCTTGCCGATTCGGTGTCTCTGCTTCTAGTTCGTGTATTTGCATTCAAATGCACCGATCTAGCACGAGAAACAAAGATTCGACACAGAAATAGAATCGTGAAGCGAGGAATCATCGAATCTGAAATAAACTCGATTGCATCGCGTATCGGCATGCCGATTCTGTGTTTCTGCGTCTATTTCGTGTATTTGCATTGAAATGCACCGATCTGGCCCGAGAAACAAAGATTCGGCACAGAAATAGACTCGTGAAGCGAGGAATCATCGAAACTGAAATAAATTCGATTGCATCGCGTATCGGCTTGCCGATTCGGTGTTTCTGCGTCTATTCGTGTATTTGCATTTGAATGCACCGATCTAGCACGAGAAACAACGATTCGGCACATAAATAGACTCCTGACGCGAGGAATCATCGAATCTGAAATAAACTCGATTGCATCTTGTATAGGCTTGCCGATTCGGTGTTTCTGCTTCTAGTTAGTGTATTAGCATTGAAATGCACCGATCTGGCCCGAGAAACAAAGATTCGGCACAGAAATAGACTCGTGAAGCGAGGAATCATCGAATCTGAAATAAACTCGATTGCATCGCGTATCGGCTTGCCGATTCGGTGTCTCTGTTTCTAGT
Organism: Lasioglossum calceatum; assembly: GCA_963966675.1. Classification (NCBI taxonomy): domain Eukaryota; kingdom Metazoa; phylum Arthropoda; class Insecta; order Hymenoptera; family Halictidae; genus Lasioglossum; species Lasioglossum calceatum. Next base: position 44,666 of record CAXAAD010000376.1, read on the forward strand.
TCGTGTATTTGCATTCAAATGCACCGATCTAGCACGAGAAACAAATATTCGGCTCAGAAATAGACTCGTGAAGCGAGGAATCATCGAGTCTGAAATAAACTCGATTGCATCGCGTATCGGCTTGCCGATTCGGTGTCTCTGCTTCTAGTTCGTGTATTTGCATTCAAATGCACCGATCTAGCACGAGAAACAAAGATTCGACACAGAAATAGAATCGTGAAGCGAGGAATCATCGAATCTGAAATAAACTCGATTGCATCGCGTATCGGCATGCCGATTCTGTGTTTCTGCGTCTATTTCGTGTATTTGCATTGAAATGCACCGATCTGGCCCGAGAAACAAAGATTCGGCACAGAAATAGACTCGTGAAGCGAGGAATCATCGAAACTGAAATAAATTCGATTGCATCGCGTATCGGCATGCCGATTCGGTGTTTCTGCGTCTAGTTCGTGTATTTGCATTTGAATGCACCGATCTAGCACGAGAAACAACGATTCGGCACAGATATAGACTCGTGAAGCGAGGAATCATCGAATCTGAAATAAACTCGATTGCATCGCGTATCGGCATGCCGATTCTGTGTTTCTGCGTCTATTTCGTGTATTTGCATTCAAATGCACCGATCTAGCACGAGAAACAACGATTCGGCACATAAATAGATACGTGCAGCGAGGAATCATCGAATCTGAAATAAACTCGATTGCATCGCGTATCGGCAGACCGATTCTGTGTTTCTGCGTCTATTCGTGTATTTGCATTTGAATGCACCGATCTATCACGAGAAACAACGATTCGGCACAGAAATAGATTTGTGAAGCGAGGAATCATCGAATCTGAAATAAACTCGATTGCATCGCGTATCGGCATGCCGATTCTGTGTTTCTGCGTCTATTTCGTGTATTTGCATTGAAATGCACCGATCTAGCCCGAGAAACAAAGATTCGGCACAGAAATAGACTCGTGAAGCGAGGAATCATCGAATCTGAAATAAACTCGATTGCATCGAGTATCGGCTTGCCGATTCGGTGTCTCTGCTTCTAGTTCGTGTATTTGCATTCAAATGCACCGATATAGCACGAGAAACAAAGATTCGGCTCAGAAATAGACTCGTGAAGCGAGGAATCATCGAATCTGAAATAAACTCGATTGCATCGCGTATCGGCTTGCCGATTCGGTGTTTCTGCGTCTAGTTCGTGTATTTGCATTTTGTTCGCGATCGCGCTCACCACAGCGAGGTGCCGTTGTCACGCGTTCCCCTCGCTCCGTGATGACGTCACCCATCGAACAAAGTCGCTCGCGAGAACGTCCCGCGAACCGGCGTCCCCCCCCGTCGCCCTTCTCGTGATCCATCGATCGCTCCCACCAATCCGCGATCCTGGATCATCGCGTGATCCTCGCGCGACCTATCCGCGATTTCCGCGAATTCGGACTCGCACGGTTTCCGAGAATTCGATCATTCGCTCTAATTCTGTGTAATCGATCACTCTTGTACACTCGCATCACATTCTTTTCAAACACGTTCTATTTTCACGATTCTGTCTACGCGATTGTACCATTTCCATTACATTTCAAATACAGTCCACATTCTCTCATTTTAAATCCTCGCTTTTGTTCGCTTCACACTTTATTTCACCGTCGCGCACAGCGCTGTGCGTTTCCACCGGCTCCTCATCTTCAACGGATTTCGTGATCGTTCGATCCCTTCCGCTACACATTTGAATGCACCGATATAGCACGAGAAACAAAGATTCGGCACAGAAATAGAATCGTGAAGCGAGGAATCATCGAATCTGAAATAAACTCGATTGCATCGCGTATCGGCATGCCGATTCGGTGTTTCTGCGTCTAGTTCGTGTATTTGCATTTGAATGCACCGATCTAGCACGAGAAACAACGATTCGGCACAGATATAGACTCGTGAAGCGAGGAATCATCGAATCTGAAATAAACTCGATTGCATCGCGTATCGGCATGCCGATTCTGTGTTTCTGCGTCTATTTCGTGTATTTGCATTCAAATGCACCGATCTAGCACGAGAAATAACGATTCGGCACATAAATAGATACGTGCAGCGAGGAATCATCGAATCTGAAATAAACTCGATTGCATCGCGTATCGGCAGACCGATTCTGTGTTTCTGCGTCTATTCGTGTATTTGCATTTGAATGCACCGATCTATCACGAGAAACAACGATTCGGCACAGATATAGACTCGTGAAGCGAGGAATCATCGAATCTGAAATAAACTCGATTGCATCGCGTATCGGCAGACCGATTCTGTGTTTCTGCGTCTATTTCGTGTATTTGCATTGAAATGCACCGATCTAGCCCGAGAAACAAAGATTCGGCACAGAAATAGACTCGTGAAGCGAGGAATCATCGAAACTGAAATAAATTCGATTGCATCGCGTATCGGCTTGCCGATTCGGTGTTTCTGCGTCTAGTTCGTGTATTTGCATTTGAATGCACCGATCTAGCACGAGAAACAACGATTCAGCACAGATATAGACTCGTGAAGCGAGGAATCATCGAATCTGAAATAAACTCGATTGCATCGCGTTTCGGCATGCCGATTCTGTGTTTCTGCGTCTATTCCGTGTATTTGCATTCAAATGCACCGATCTAGCACGAGAAACAACGATTCGGCACATAAATAGATACGTGCAGCGAGGAATCATCGAATCTGAAATAAACTCGATTGCATCGCGTATCGGCAGACCGGTTCTGTGTTTCTGCGTCTATTCGTGTATTTGCATTTGAATGCACCGATCTATCACGAGAAACAACGATTCGGCACAGAAATAGATTTGTGAAGCGAGGAATCATCGAATCTGAAATAAACTCGATTGCATCGCGTATCGGCATGCCGATTCTGTGTTTCTGCGTCTATTTCGTGTATTTGCATTTAAATGCACCGATCTAGCCCGAGAAACAAAGATTCGGCACAGAAATAGACTCGTGAAGCGAGGAATCATCGAATCGGAAATAAACTCGATTGCATCGAGTATCGGCTTGCCGATTCGGAGTCTCTGCTTCTAGTTCGTGTATTTGCATTCAAATGCAACGATATAGCACGAGAAACAAAGATTCGGCTCAGAAATAGACTCGTGAAGCGAGGAATCATCGAATCTGAAATAAACTCGATTGCATCGCGTATCGGCTTGCCGATTCTGTGTTTCTGCGTCTATTCGTGTATTTGCATTTGAATGCACCGATCTATCACGAGAAACAACGATTCGGCACAGAAATAGATTTGTGAAGCGAGGAATCATCGAATCTGAAATAAACTCGATTGCATCGCGTATCGGCATGCCGATTCGGTGTTTCTGCGTCTAGTTCGTGTATTTGCATTTGAATGCACCGATCTAGCACGAGAAACAACGATTCGGCACAGATATAGACTCGTGAAGCGAGGAATCATCGAATCTGAAATAAACTCGATTGCATCGCGTATCGGCATGCCGATTCTGTGTTTCTGCGTCTATTTCGTGTATTTGCATTCAAATGCACCGATCTAGCACGAGAAACAACGATCCAGCACATAAATAGATACGTGCAGCGAGGAATCTTCGAATCTGAAATAAACTCGATTGCATCGCGTATCGGCAGACCGATTCTGTGTTTCTGCGTCTATTCGTGTATTTGCATTTGAATGCACCGATCTATCACGAGAAACAGCGATTCGGCACAGATATAGACTCGTGAAGCGAGGAATCATCGAATCTGAAATAAACTCGATTGCATCGCGTATCGGCAGACCGATTCTGTGTTTCTGCGTCTATTCGTGTATTTGCATTTGAATGCACCGATCTATCACGAGAAACAACGATTCGGCACAGAAATAGATTTGTGAAGCGAGGAATCATCGAATCTGAAATAAACTCGATTGCATCGCGTATCGGCATGCCGATTCTGTGTTTCTGCGTCTATTTCGTGTATTTGCATTGAAATGCACCGATCTAGCCCGAGAAACAAAGATTCGGCACATAAATAGACTCGTCAAGCGAGGAATCATCGAATCTGAAATAAACTCGATTGCATCGCGTATCGGCTTGCCGATTCTGTGTTTCTGCGTCTATTTCGGGTATTTGCATTAAAATGCACCGATCTAGCCCGAGAAACAAAGATTCGGCACAGAAATTGACTCGTGAAGCGAGGAATCATCGAATCTGAAATAAACTCGATTGCATCGCGTATCGGCATGCCGATTCGGTGTTTCTGCGTCTAGTTCGTGTATTTGCATTTGAATGCACCGATCTAGCACGAGAAACAACGATTCGGCACAGATATAGACTCGTGAAGCGAGGAATCATCGAATCTGAAATAAACTCGATTGCATCGCGTATCGGCATGCCGATTCTGTGTTTCTGCGTCTATTTCGTGTATTTGCATTCAAATGCACCGATCTAGCACGAGAAATAACGATTCGGCACATAAATAGATACGTGCAGCGAGGAATCATCGAATCTGAAATAAACTCGATTGCATCGCGTATCGGCAGACCGATTCTGTGTTTCTGCGTCTATTCGTGTATTTGCATTTGAATGCACCGATCTATCACGAGAAACAACGATTCGGCACAGATATAGACTCGTGAAGCGAGGAATCATCGAATCTGAAATAAACTCGATTGCATCGCGTATCGGCATGCCGATTCGGTGTTTCTGCGTCTAGTTCGTGTATTTGCATTTGAATGCACCGATCTAGCACGAGAAACAACGATTCGGCACAGATATAGACTCGTGAAGCGAGGAATCATCGAAACTGAAATAAATTCGATTGCATCGCGTATCGGCTTGCCGATTCGGTGTTTCTGCGTCTAGTTCGTGTATTTGCATTTGAATGCACCGATCTAGCACGAGAAACAACGATTCAGCACAGATATAGACTCGTGAAGCGAAGAATCATCGAATCTGAAATAGACTCGATTGCATCGCGTTTCGGCATGACGATTCTGTGTTTCTGCGTCTATTCCGTGTATTTGCATTCAAATGCACCGATCTAGCACGAGAAACAACGATTCGGCACATAAATAGATACGTGCAGCGAGGAATCATCGAATCTGAAATAAACTCGATTGCATCGCGTATCGGCAGACCGATTCTGTGTTTCTGCGTCTATTCGTGTATTTGCATTTGAATGCACCGATCTATCTTGAGAAACAACGATTCGGCACAGAAATAGATTTGTGAAGCGAGGAATCATCGAATCTGAAATAAACTCGATTGCATCGCGTATCGGCATGCCGATTCTATGTTTCTGCGCCTAGTTCGTGTATTTGCATTCAAATGCACCGATCTAGCACGAGAAACAACGATTCGGCACATAAATAGATACGTGCAACGAGGAATCATCGAATCTGAAATAAACTCGATTGCATCGCGTATCGGCAGACCGATTCTGTGTTTCTGCGTCTATTCGTGTATTTGCATTTGAATGCTCCGATCTAGCACGAGAAACAACGATTCGGCACATAAATAGACTCCTGACGCGAGGAATCATCGAATCTGAAATAAACTCGATTGCATCTTGTATAGGCTTGCCGATTCGGTGTTTCTGCTTCTAGTTAGTGTATTAGCATTGAAATGCACCGATCTGGCCCGAGAAACAAAGATTCGGCACAGAAATAGACACGTGAAGCGAGGAATCATCGAATCTGAAATAAACTCGATTGCATCGCGTATCGGCTTGCCGATTCGGTGTCTCTGTTTCTAGTTCGTGTATTTGCATTCAAATGCACCGATCTAGCACGAGAAACAAATATTCGGCTCAGAAATAGACTCGTGAAGCGAGGAATCATCGAGTCTGAAATAAACTCGATTGCATCGCGTATCGGCTTGCCGATTCGGTGTCTCTGCTTCTAGTTCGTGTATTTGCATTCAAATGCACCGATCTAGCACGAGAAACAAAGATTCGACACAGAAATAGAATCGTGAAGCGAGGAATCATCGAATCTGAAATAAACTCGATTGCATCGCGTATCGGCATGCCGATTCTGTGTTTCTGCGTCTATTTCGTGTATTTGCATTGAAATGCACCGATCTGGCCCGAGAAACAAAGATTCGGCACAGAAATAGACTCGTGAAGCGAGGAATCATCGAAACTGAAATAAATTCGATTGCATCGCGTATCGGCTTGCCGATTCGGTGTTTCTGCGTCTATTCGTGTATTTGCATTTGAATGCACCGATCTAGCACGAGAAACAACGATTCGGCACATAAATAGACTCCTGACGCGAGGAATCATCGAATCTGAAATAAACTCGATTGCATCTTGTATAGGCTTGCCGATTCGGTGTTTCTGCTTCTAGTTAGTGTATTAGCATTGAAATGCACCGATCTGGCCCGAGAAACAAAGATTCGGCACAGAAATAGACTCGTGAAGCGAGGAATCATCGAATCTGAAATAAACTCGATTGCATCGCGTATCGGCTTGCCGATTCGGTGTCTCTGTTTCTAGTTCGTGTATTTGCATTCAAATGCACCGATCTAGCACGAGAAACAAATATTCGGCTCAGAAATAGACTCGTGAAGCGAGGAATCATCGAGTCTGAAATAAACTCGATTGCATCGCGTATCGGCTTGCCGATTCGGTGTCTCTGCTTCTAGTTCGTGTATTTGCATTCAAATGCACCGATCTAGCACGAGAAACAAAGATTCGACACAGAAATAGAATCGTGAAGCGAGGAATCATCGAATCTGAAATAAACTCGATTGCATCGCGTATCGGCATGCCGATTCTGTGTTTCTGCGTCTATTTCGTGTATTTGCATTGAAATGCACCGATCTGGCCCGAGAAACAAAGATTCGGCACAGAAATAGACTCGTGAAGCGAGGAATCATCGAAACTGAAATAAATTCGATTGCATCGCGTATCGGCATGCCGATTCGGTGTTTCTGCGTCTAGTTCGTGTATTTGCATTTGAATGCACCGATCTAGCACGAGAAACAACGATTCGGCACAGATATAGACTCGTGAAGCGAGGAATCATCGAATCTGAAATAAACTCGATTGCATCGCGTATCGGCATGCCGATTCTGTGTTTCTGCGTCTATTTCGTGTATTTGCATTCAAATGCACCGATCTAGCACGAGAAACAACGATTCAGCACATAAATAGAAACGTGCAGCGAGGAATCATCGAATCTGAAATAAACTCGATTGCATCGCGTATCGGCATGCCGATTCGGTGTTTCTGCGTCTAGTTCGTGTATTTGCATTTGAATGCACCGATCTAGCACGAGAAACAACGATTCGGCACAGATATAGACTCGTGAAGCGAGGAATCATCGAATCTGAAATAAACTCGATTGCATCGCGTATCGGCATGCCGATTCTGTGTTTCTGCGTCTATTTCGTGTATTTGCATTCAAATGCACCGATCTAGCACGAGAAACAACGATTCAGCACATAAATAGATACGTGCAGCGAGGAATCATCGAATCTGAAATAAACTCGATTGCATCGCGTATCGGCAGACCGATTCTGTGTTTCTGCGTCTATTCGTGTATTTGCATTTGAATGCACCGATCTATCACGAGAAACAGCGATTCGGCACAGATATAGACTCGTGAAGCGAGGAATCATCGAATCTGAAATAAACTCGATTGCATCGCGTATCGGCAGACCGATTCTGTGTTTCTGCGTCTATTCGTGTATTTGCATTTGAATGCACCGATCTATCACGAGAAACAACGATTCGGCACAGAAATAGATTTGTGAAGCGAGGAATCATCGAATCTGAAATAAACTCGATTGCATCGCGTATCGGCATGCCGATTCTGTGTTTCTGCGTCTATTTCGTGTATTTGCATTGAAATGCACCGATCTAGCCCGAGAAACAAAGATTCGGCACAGAAATAGACTCGTCAAGCGAGGAATCATCGAATCTGAAATAAACTCGATTGCATCGCGTATCGGCTTGCCGATTCTGTGTTTCTGCGTCTATTTCGGGTATTTGCATTAAAATGCACCGATCTAGCCCGAGAAACAAAGATTCGGCACAGAAATTGACTCGTGAAGCGAGGAATCATCGAATCTGAAATAAACTCGATTGCATCGCGTATCGGCATGCCGATTCGGTGTTTCTGCGTCTAGTTCGTGTATTTGCATTTGAATGCACCGATCTAGCACGAGAAACAACGATTCGGCACAGATATAGACTCGTGAAGCGAGGAATCATCGAATCTGAAATAAACTCGATTGCATCGCGTATCGGCATGCCGATTCTGTGTTTCTGCGTCTATTTCGTGTATTTGCATTCAAATGCACCGATCTAGCACGAGAAATAACGATTCGGCACATAAATAGATACGTGCAGCGAGGAATCATCGAATCTGAAATAAACTCGATTGCATCGCGTATCGGCAGACCGATTCTGTGTTTCTGCGTCTATTCGTGTATTTGCATTTGAATGCACCGATCTATCACGAGAAACAACGATTCGGCACAGATATAGACTCGTGAAGCGAGGAATCATCGAATCTGAAATAAACTCGATTGCATCGCGTATCGGCATGCCGATTCGGTGTTTCTGCGTCTAGTTCGTGTATTTGCATTTGAATGCACCGATCTAGCACGAGAAACAACGATTCGGCACAGATATAGACTCGTGAAGCGAGGAATCATCGAAACTGAAATAAATTCGATTGCATCGCGTATCGGCTTGCCGATTCGGTGTTTCTGCGTCTAGTTCGTGTATTTGCATTTGAATGCACCGATCTAGCACGAGAAACAACGATTCAGCACAGATATAGACTCGTGAAGCGAAGAATCATCGAATCTGAAATAGACTCGATTGCATCGCGTTTCGGCATGACGATTCTGTGTTTCTGCGTCTATTCCGTGTATTTGCATTCAAATGCACCGATCTAGCACGAGAAACAACGATTCGGCACATAAATAGATACGTGCAGCGAGGAATCATCGAATCTGAAATAAACTCGATTGCATCGCGTATCGGCAGACCGATTCTGTGTTTCCGCGTCTATTCGTGTATTTGCATTTGAATGCACCGATCTATCTTGAGAAACAACGATTCGGCACAGAAATAGATTTGTGAAGCGAGGAATCATCGAATCTGAAATAAACTCGATTGCATCGCGTATCGGCATGCCGATTCTGTGTTTCTGCGCCTAGTTCGTGTATTTGCATTCAAATGCACCGATCTAGCACGAGAAACAACGATTCGGCACATAAATAGATACGTGCAACGAGGAATCATCGAATCTGAAATAAACTCGATTGCATCGCGTATCGGCAGACCGATTCTGTGTTTCTGCGTCTATTCGTGTATTTGCATTTGAATGCTCCGATCTAGCACGAGAAACAACGATTCGGCACATAAATAGACTCCTGACGCGAGGAATCATCGAATCTGAAATAAACTCGATTGCATCTTGTATAGGCTTGCCGATTCGGTGTTTCTGCTTCTAGTTAGTGTATTAGCATTGAAATGCACCGATCTGGCCCGAGAAACAAAGATTCGGCACAGAAATAGACTCGTGAAGCGAGGAATCATCGAATCTGAAATAAACTCGATTGCATCGCGTATCGGCTTGCCGATTCGGTGTCTCTGTTTCTAGTTCGTGTATTTGCATTCAAATGCACCGATCTAGCACGAGAAACAAATATTCGGCTCAGAAATAGACTCGTGAAGCGAGGAATCATCGAGTCTGAAATAAACTCGATTGCATCGCGTATCGGCTTGCCGATTCGGTGTCTCTGCTTCTAGTTCGTGTATTTGCATTCAAATGCACCGATCTAGCACGAGAAACAAAGATTCGACACAGAAATAGAATCGTGAAGCGAGGAATCATCGAATCTGAAATAAACTCGATTGCATCGCGTATCGGCATGCCGATTCTGTGTTTCTGCGTCTATTTCGTGTATTTGCATTGAAATGCACCGATCTGGCCCGAGAAACAAAGATTCGGCACAGAAATAGACTCGTGAAGCGAGGAATCATCGAAACTGAAATAAATTCGATTGCATCGCGTATCGGCTTGCCGATTCGGTGTTTCTGCGTCTATTCGTGTATTTGCATTTGAATGCACCGATCTAGCACGAGAAACAACGATTCGGCACATAAATAGACTCCTGACGCGAGGAATCATCGAATCTGAAATAAACTCGATTGCATCTTGTATAGGCTTGCCGATTCGGTGTTTCTGCTTCTAGTTAGTGTATTAGCATTGAAATGCACCGATCTGGCCCGAGAAACAAAGATTCGGCACAGAAATAGACTCGTGAAGCGAGGAATCATCGAATCTGAAATAAACTCGATTGCATCGCGTATCGGCTTGCCGATTCGGTGTCTCTGTTTCTAGTTCGTGTATTTGCATTCAAATGCACCGATCTAGCACGAGAAACAAATATTCGGCTCAGAAATAGACTCGTGAAGCGAGGAATCATCGAGTCTGAAATAAACTCGATTGCATCGCGTATCGGCTTGCCGATTCGGTGTCTCTGCTTCTAGTTCGTGTATTTGCATTCAAATGCACCGATCTAGCACGAGAAACAAAGATTCGACACAGAAATAGAATCGTGAAGCGAGGAATCATCGAATCTGAAATAAACTCGATTGCATCGCGTATCGGCATGCCGATTCTGTGTTTCTGCGTCTATTTCGTGTATTTGCATTGAAATGCACCGATCTGGCCCGAGAAACAAAGATTCGGCACAGAAATAGACTCGTGAAGCGAGGAATCATCGAAACTGAAATAAATTCGATTGCATCGCGTATCGGCTTGCCGATTCGGTGTTTCTGCGTCAAGTTCGTGTATTTGCATTTGAATGCACCGATCTAGCACGAGAAACAACGATTCGGCACAGATATAGACTCGTGAAGCGAGGAATCATCGAAACTGAAATAAACTCGATTGCATCGCGTTTCGGCATGCCGATTCTGTGTTTCTGCGTCTATTTCGTGTATTTGCATTGAAATGCACCGATCTAGCCCGAGAAACAAAGATTCGGCACAGAAATAGATGCGTGCAGCGAGGAATCATCGAATCTGAAATAAATTCGATTGCATCGCGTATCGGCAGACCGATTCTGTGTTTCTGCGTCTATTCGTGTATTTGTATTTGAATGCACCGATCTATCACGAGAAACAACGATTCGGCACATAAATAGATTTGTGAAGCGAGGAATCATCGAATCTCAAATAAACTCGATTGCATCACGTATCGGCATGCCGATTCTGTGTTTCTGCGTCTATTTCGTGTATTTGCATTGAAATGCACCGATCTAGCCCGAGAGACAAAGATTCGGCACAGAAATAGACTCGTGAAGCGAGGAATCATCGAATCTGAAATAAACTCGATTGCATCGCGTATCGGCTTGCCGATTCGGTGTTTCTGCGTCTAGTTCGTGTATTTGCATTTGGATGCACCGATCTAGCACGAGAAACAAAGATTCGGCACAGAAATAGAATCGTGAAGCGAGGAGTCATCGAATCTGAAATAAACTCGATTGCATCGCGTATCGGCATGCCGATTCTGTGTTTCTGCGCCTAGTTCGTGTATTTGCATTCAAATGCACCGATCTAGCACGAGAAACAACGATTCGGCACATAAATAGATACGTGCAGCGAGGAATCATCGAATCTGAAATAAACTCGATTGCATCGCGTATCGGCAGACCGATTCTGTGTTTCTGCGTCTATTCGTGTATTTGCATTTGAATGCTCCGATCTAGCACGAGAAACAACGATTCGGCACATAAATAGACTCCTGACGCGAGGAATCATCGAATCTGAAATAAACTCGATTGCATCTTGTATAGGCTTGCCGATTCGGTGTTTCTGCTTCTAGTTAGTGTATTAGCATTCAAATGCACCGATCTAGCACGAGAAACAAAGATTCGGCACAGAAATAGACTCGTGAAGCGAGGAATCATCGAAACTGAAATAAATTCGATTGCATCGCGTATCGGCTTGCCGATTCGGTGTTTCTGCGTCTAGTTCGTGTATTTGCATTTGAATGCACCGATCTAGCACGAGAAACAACGATTCAGCACAGATACAGACTCGTGAAGCGAGGAATCATCGAATCTGAAATAAACTCGATTGCATCGCGTTTCGGCATGCCGATTCTGTGTTTCTGCGTCTATTTCGTGTATTTGCATTCAAATGCACCGATCTAGCACGAGAAACAACGATTCGGCACATAAATAGATACGTGCAGCGAGGAATCATCGAATCTGAAATAAACTCGATTGCATCGCGTATCGGCAGACCGATTCTGTGTTTCTGCGTCTATTCGTGTATTTGCATTTGAATGCACCGATCTATCACGAGAAACAACGATTCGGCACAGAAATAGATTTGTGAAGCGAGGAATCATCGAATCTGAAATAAACTCGATTGCATCGCGTATCGGCATGCCGATTCTGTGTTTCTGCGTCTATTTCGTGTATTTGCATTGAAATGCACCGATCTAGCCCGAGAAACAAAGATTCGGCACAGAAATAGACTCGTGAAGCGAGGAATCATCGAATCTGAAATAAACTCGATTGCATCGCGTATCGGCTTGCCGATTCGGTGTTTCTGCGTCTAGTTCGTGTATTTGCATATTGTTCGCGATCGCGCTCACCACAGCGAGGTGCCGTTGTCACGCGTTCCCCTCGCTCCGTGATGACGTCACCCATCGAACAAAGTCGCTCGCGAGAACGTCCCGCGAACCGGCGTCCCCCCCGTCACCCTTCTCGTGATCCATCGATCGCTCCCACCAATCCGCGATCCTGGATCATCGCGTGATCCTCGCGCGACCTATCCTCGATTTCCGCGAATTCGGACTCGCACGGTTTCCGAGAATTCGATCATTCGCTCTAATTCTGTGTAATCGATCACTCTTGTACACTCGCATCACATTCTTTTCAAACACGTTCTATTTTCACGATTCTGTCTACGCGATTGTACCATTTCCATTACATTTCAAATACAGTCCACATTCTCTCATTTTAAATCCTCGCTTTTGTTCGCTTCACACTTTATTTCACCGTCGCGCACAGCGCTGTGCGTTTCCACCGGCTCCTCATCTTCAACGGATTTCGTGATCGTTCGATCCCTTCCGCTACACATTTGAATGCACCGATCTAGCACGAGAAACAAAGATTCGGCACAGAAATAGAATCGTGAAGCGAGGAATCATCGAATCTGAAATAAACTCGATTGCATCGCGTATCGGCATGCCGATTCGGTGTTTCTGCGTCTAGTTCGTGTATTTGCATTTGAATGCCCCGATCTAGCACGAGAAACAACGATTCGGCACAGATATAGACTCGTGAAGCGAGGAATCATCGAATCTGAAATAAACTCGATTGCATCGCGTATCGGCATGCCGATTCTGTGTTTCTGCGTCTATTTCGTGTATTTGCATTCAAATGCACCGATCTAGCACGAGAAATAACGATTCGGCACATAAATAGATACGTGCAGCGAGGAATCATCGAATCTGAAATAAACTCGATTGCATCGCGTATCGGCAGACCGATTCTGTGTTTCTGCGTCTATTCGTGTATTTGCATTTGAATGCACCGATCTATCACGAGAAACAACGATTCGGCACAGATATAGACTCGTGAAGCGAGGAATCATCGAATCTGAAATAAACTCGATTGCATCGCGTATCGGCAGACCGATTCTGTGTTTCTGCGTCTATTTCGTGTATTTGCATTGAAATGCACCGATCTAGCCCGAGAAACAAAGATTCGGCACAGAAATAGACTCGTGAAGCGAGGAATCATCGAAACTGAAATAAATTCGATTGCATCGCGTATCGGCTTGCCGATTCGGTGTTTCTGCGTCTAGTTCGTGTATTTGCATTTGAATGCACCGATCTAGCACGAGAAACAACGATTCAGCACAGATATAGACTCGTGAAGCGAGGAATCATCGAATCTGAAATAAACTCGATTGCATCGCGTTTCGGCATGCCGATTCTGTGTTTCTGCGTCTATTCCGTGTATTTGCATTCAAATGCACCGATCTAGCACGAGAAACAACGATTCGGCACATAAATAGATACGTGCAGCGAGGAATCATCGAATCTGAAATAAACTCGATTGCATCGCGTATCGGCAGACCGATTCTGTGTTTCTGCGTCTATTCGTGTATTTGCATTTGAATGCACCGATCTATCACGAGAAACAACGATTCGGCACAGAAATAGATTTGTGAAGCGAGGAATCATCGAATCTGAAATAAACTCGATTGCATCGCGTATCGGCATGCCGATTCTGTGTTTCTGCGTCTATTTCGTGTATTTGCATTTAAATGCACCGATCTAGCCCGAGAAACAAAGATTCGGCACAGAAATAGACTCGTGAAGCGAGGAATCATCGAATCGGAAATAAACTCGTTTGCATCGAGTATCGGCTTGCCGATTCGGAGTCTCTGCTTCTAGTTCGTGTATTTGCATTCAAATGCAACGATATAGCACGAGAAACAAAGATTCGGCTCAGAAATAGACTCGTGAAGCGAGGAATCATCGAATCTGAAATAAACTCGATTGCATCGCGTATCGGCTTGCCGATTCGGTGTTTCTGCGTCTAGTTCGTGTATTTGCATTTGAATGCACCGATCTAGCACGAGAAACAAAGATTCGGCACAGAAATAGAATCGTGAAGCGAGGAATCATCGAATCTGAAATAAACTCGATTGCATCGCGTATCGGCATGCCGATTCGGTGTTTCTGCGTCTAGTTCGTGTATTTGCATTTGAATGCACCGATCTAGCACGAGAAACAACGATTCGGCACAGATATAGACTCGTGAAGCGAGGAATCATCGAATCTGAAATAAACTCGATTGCATCGCGTATCGGCATGCCGATTCTGTGTTTCTGCGTCTATTTCGTGTATTTGCATTCAAATGCACCGATCTAGCACGAGAAACAACGATTCAGCACATAAATAGATACGTGCAGCGAGGAATCATCGAATCTGAAATAAACTCGATTGCATCGCGTATCGGCATGCCGATTCGGTGTTTCTGCGTCTAGTTCGTGTATTTGCATTTGAATGCACCGATCTAGCACGAGAAACAACGATTCGGCACAGATATAGACTCGTGAAGCGAGGAATCATCGAATCTGAAATAAACTCGATTGCATCGCGTATCGGCATGCCGATTCTGTGTTTCTGCGTCTATTTCGTGTATTTGCATTCAAATGCACCGATCTAGCACGAGAAACAACGATTCAGCACATAAATAGATACGTGCAGCGAGGAATCATCGAATCTGAAATAAACTCGATTGCATCGCGTATCGGCAGACCGATTCTGTGTTTCTGCGTCTATTCGTGTATTTGCATTTGAATGCACCGATCTATCACGAGAAACAACGATTCGGCACAGATATAGACTCGTGAAGCGAGGAATCATCGAATCTGAAATAAACTCGATTGCATCGCGTATCGGCAGACCGATTCTGTGTTTCTGCGTCTATTCGTGTATTTGCATTTGAATGCACCGATCTATCACGAGAAACAACGATTCGGCACAGAAATAGATTTGTGAAGCGAGGAATCATCGAATCTGAAATAAACTCGATTGCATCGCGTATCGGCATGCCGATTCTGTGTTTCTGCGTCTATTTCGTGTATTTGCATTGAAATGCACCGATCTAGCACGAGAAACAACGATTCAGCACAGATATAGACTCGTGAAGCGAGGAATCATCGAATCTGAAATAAACTCGATTGCATCGCGTATCGGCTTGCCGATTCTGTGTTTCTGCGTCTATTTCGGGTATTTGCATTAAAATGCACCGATCTAGCCCGAGAAACAAAGATTCGGCACAGAAATTGACTCGTGAAGCGAGGAATCATCGAATCTGAAATAAACTCGATTGCATCGCGTATCGGCAGACCGATTCTGTGTTTCTGCGTCTATTTCGTGTATTTGCATTGAAATGCACCGATCTAGCCCGAGAAACAAAGATTCGGCACAGAAATAGACTCGTGAAGCGAGGAATCATCGAAACTGAAATAAATTCGATTGCATCGCGTATCGGCTTGCCGATTCGGTGTTTCTGCGTCTAGTTCGTGTATTTGCATTTGAATGCACCGATCTAGCACGAGAAACAACGATTCAGCACAGATATAGACTCGTGAAGCGAAGAATCATCGAATCTGAAATAGACTCGATTGCATCGCGTTTCGGCATGACGATTCTGTGTTTCTGCGTCTATTCCGTGTATTTGCATTCAAATGCACCGATCTAGCACGAGAAACAACGATTCGGCACATAAATAGATACGTGCAGCGAGGAATCATCGAATCTGAAATAAACTCGATTGCATCGCGTATCGGCATGCCGATTCTGTGTTTCTGCGTCTATTTCGTGTATTTGCATTGAAATGCACCGATCTAGCCCGAGAAACAAAGATTCGGCACAGAAATAGATGCGTGCAGCGAGGAATCATCGAATCTGAAATAAATTCGATTGCATCGCGTATCGGCAGACCGATTCTGTGTTTCTGCGTCTATTCGTGTATTTGTATTTGAATGCACCGATCTATCACGAGAAACAACGATTCGGCACATAAATAGATTTGTGAAGCGAGGAATCATCGAATCTCAAATAAACTCGATTGCATCACGTATCGGCATGCCGATTCTGTGTTTCTGCGTCTATTTCGTGTATTTGCATTGAAATGCACCGATCTAGCCCGAGAGACAAAGATTCGGCACAGAAATAGACTCGTGAAGCGAGGAATCATCGAATCTGAAATAAACTCGATTGCATCGCGTATCGGCTTGCCGATTCGGTGTTTCTGCGTCTAGTTCGTGTATTTGCATTTGGATGCACCGATCTAGCACGAGAAACAAAGATTCGGCACAGAAATAGAATCGTGAAGCGAGGAGTCATCGAATCTGAAATAAACTCGATTGCATCGCGTATCGGCATGCCGATTCTGTGTTTCTGCGTCTATTTCGTGTATTTGCATTGAAATGCACCGATCTAGCCCGAGAAACAAAGATTCGGCACAGAAATAGATGCGTGCAGCGAGGAATCATCGAATCTGAAATAAATTCGATTGCATCGCGTATCGGCAGACCGATTCTGTGTTTCTGCGTCTATTCGTGTATTTGTATTTGAATGCACCGATCTATCACGAGAAACAACGATTCGGCACATAAATAGATTTGTGAAGCGAGGAATCATCGAATCTCAAATAAACTCGATTGCATCACGTATCGGCATGCCGATTCTGTGTTTCTGCGTCTATTTCGTGTATTTGCATTGAAATGCACCGATCTAGCCCGAGAGACAAAGATTCGGCACAGAAATAGACTCGTGAAGCGAGGAATCATCGAATCTGAAATAAACTCGATTGCATCGCGTATCGGCTTGCCGATTCGGTGTTTCTGCGTCTAGTTCGTGTATTTGCATTCAAATGCACCGATCTAGCACGAGAAACAACGATTCGGCACATAAATAGATACGTGCAGCGAGGAATCATCGAATCTGAAATAAACTCGATTGCATCGCGTATCGGCAGACCGATTCTGTGTTTCTGCGTCTATTCGTGTATTTGCATTTGAATGCTCCGATCTAGCACGAGAAACAACGATTCGGCACATAAATAGACTCCTGACGCGAGGAATCATCGAATCTGAAATAAACTCGATTGCATCTTGTATAGGCTTGCCGATTCGGTGTTTCTGCTTCTAGTTAGTGTATTAGCATTCAAATGCACCGATCTAGCACGAGAAACAAAGATTCGGCACAGAAATAGACTCGTGAAGCGAGGAATCATCGAAACTGAAATAAATTCGATTGCATCGCGTATCGGCTTGCCGATTCGGTGTTTCTGCGTCTAGTTCGTGTATTTGCATTTGAATGCACCGATCTAGCACGAGAAACAACGATTCAGCACAGATACAGACTCGTGAAGCGAGGAATCATCGAATCTGAAATAAACTCGATTGCATCGCGTTTCGGCATGCCGATTCTGTGTTTCTGCGTCTATTTCGTGTATTTGCATTCAAATGCACCGATCTAGCACGAGAAACAACGATTCGGCACATAAATAGATACGTGCAGCGAGGAATCATCGAATCTGAAATAAACTCGATTGCATCGCGTATCGGCAGACCGATTCTGTGTTTCTGCGTCTATTCGTGTATTTGCATTTGAATGCACCGATCTATCACGAGAAACAACGATTCGGCACAGAAATAGATTTGTGAAGCGAGGAATCATCGAATCTGAAATAAACTCGATTGCATCGCGTATCGGCATGCCGATTCTGTGTTTCTGCGTCTATTCGTGTATTTGCATTTGAATGCTCCGATCTAGCACGAGAAACGACGATTCGGCACATAAATAGACTCCTGACGCGAGGAATCATCGAATCTGAAATAAACTCGATTGCATCGAGTATCGGCTTGCCGATTCGGTGTCTCTGCTTCTAGTTCGTGTATTTGCATTCAAATGCACCGATATAGCACGAGAAACAAAGATTCGGCTCAGAAATAGACTCGTGAAGCGAGGAATCATCGAATCTGAAATAAACTCGATTGCATCGCGTATCGGCTTGCCGATTCGGTGTTTCTGCGTCTAGTTCGTGTATTTGCATTTTGTTCGCGATCGCGCTCACCACAGCGAGGTGCCGTTGTCACGCGTTCCCCTCGCTCCGTGATGACGTCACCCATCGAACAAAGTCGCTCGCGAGAACGTCCCGCGAACCGGCGTCCCCCCCGTCGCCCTTCTCGTGATCCATCGATCGCTCCCACCAATCCGCGATCCTGGATCATCGCGTGATCCTCGCGCGACCTATCCGCGATTTCCGCGAATTCGGACTCGCACGGTTTCCGAGAATTCGATCTTTCGCTCTAATTCTGTGTAATCGATCACTCTTGTACACTCGCATCACATTCTTTTCAAACACGTTCTATTTTCACGATTCTGTCTACGCGATTGTACCATTTCCATTACATTTCAAATACAGTCCACATTCTCTCATTTTAAATCCTCGCTTTTGTTCGCTTCACACTTTATTTCACCGTCGCGCACAGCGCTGTGCGTTTCCACCGGCTCCTCATCTTCAACGGATTTCGTGATCGTTCGATCCCTTCCGCTACACATTTGAATGCACCGATCTAGCACGAGAAACAAAGATTCGGCACAGAAATAGAATCGTGAAGCGAGGAATCATCGAATCAGAAATAAACTCGATTGCATCGCGTATCGGCATGCCGATTCGGTGTTTCTGCGTCTAGTTCGTGTATTTGCATTTGAATGCACCGATCTAGCACGAGAAACAACGATTCGGCACAGATATAGACTCGTGAAGCGAGGAATCATCGAATCTGAAATAAACTCGATTGCATCGCGTATCGGCATGCCGATTCTGTGTTTCTGCGTCTATTTCGTGTATTTGCATTCAAATGCACCGATCTAGCACGAGAAATAACGATTCGGCACATAAATAGATACGTGCAGCGAGGAATCATCGAATCTGAAATAAACTCGATTGCATCGCGTATCGGCAGACCGATTCTGTGTTTCTGCGTCTATTCGTGTATTTGCATTTGAATGCACCGATCTATCACGAGAAACAACGATTCGGCACAGATATAGACTCGTGAAGCGAGGAATCATCGAATCTGAAATAAACTCGATTGCATCGCGTATCGGCAGACCGATTCTGTGTTTCTGCGTCTATTTCGTGTATTTGCATTGAAATGCACCGATCTAGCCCGAGAAACAAAGATTCGGCACAGAAATAGACTCGTGAAGCGAGGAATCATCGAAACTGAAATAAATTCGATTGCATCGCGTATCGGCTTGCCGATTCGGTGTTTCTGCGTCTAGTTCGTGTATTTGCATTTGAATGCACCGATCTAGCACGAGAAACAACGATTCAGCACAGATATAGACTCGTGAAGCGAGGAATCATCGAATCTGAAATAAACTCGATTGCATCGCGTTTCGGCATGCCGATTCTGTGTTTCTGCGTCTATTCCGTGTATTTGCATTCAAATGCACCGATCTAGCACGAGAAACAACGATTCGGCACATAAATAGATACGTGCAGCGAGGAATCATCGAATCTGAAATAAACTCGATTGCATCGCGTATCGGCAGACCGATTCTGTGTTTCTGCGTCTATTCGTGTATTTGCATTTGAATGCACCGATCTATCACGAGAAACAACGATTCGGCACAGAAATAGATTTGTGAAGCGAGGAATCATCGAATCTGAAATAAACTCGATTGCATCGCGTATCGGCATGCCGATTCTGTGTTTCTGCGTCTATTTCGTGTATTTGCATTTAAATGCACCGATCTAGCCCGAGAAACAAAGATTCGGCACAGAAATAGACTCGTGAAGCGAGGAATCATCGAATCGGAAATAAACTCGATTGCATCGAGTATCGGCTTGCCGATTCGGAGTCTCTGCTTCTAGTTCGTGTATTTGCATTCAAATGCAACGATATAGCACGAGAAACAAAGATTCGGCTCAGAAATAGACTCGTGAAGCGAGGAATCATCGAATCTGAAATAAACTCGATTGCATCGCGTATCGGCTTGCCGATTCGGTGTTTCTGCGTCTAGTTCGTGTATTTGCATTTGAATGCACCGATCTAGCACGAGAAACAAAGATTCGGCACAGAAATAGAATCGTGAAGCGAGGAATCATCGAATCTGAAATAAACTCGATTGCATCGCGTATCGGCATGCCGATTCGGTGTTTCTGCGTCTAGTTCGTGTATTTGCATTTGAATGCACCGATCTAGCACGAGAAACAACGATTCGGCACAGATATAGACTCGTGAAGCGAGGAATCATCGAATCTGAAATAAACTCGATTGCATCGCGTATCGGCATGCCGATTCTGTGTTTCTGCGTCTATTTCGTGTATTTGCATTCAAATGCACCGATCTAGCACGAGAAACAACGATTCAGCACATAAATAGATACGTGCAGCGAGGAATCATCGAATCTGAAATAAACTCGATTGCATCGCGTATCGGCATGCCGATTCGGTGTTTCTGCGTCTAGTTCGTGTATTTGCATTTGAATGCACCGATCTAGCACGAGAAACAACGATTCGGCACAGATATAGACTCGTGAAGCGAGGAATCATCGAATCTGAAATAAACTCGATTGCATCGCGTATCGGCATGCCGATTCTGTGTTTCTGCGTCTATTTCGTGTATTTGCATTCAAATGCACCGATCTAGCACGAGAAACAACGATTCAGCACATAAATAGATACGTGCAGCGAGGAATCATCGAATCTGAAATAAACTCGATTGCATCGCGTATCGGCAGACCGATTCTGTGTTTCTGCGTCTATTCGTGTATTTGCATTTGAATGCACCGATCTATCACGAGAAACAACGATTCGGCACAGATATAGACTCGTGAAGCGAGGAATCATCGAATCTGAAATAAACTCGATTGCATCGCGTATCGGCAGACCGATTCTGTGTTTCTGCGTCTATTCGTGTATTTGCATTTGAATGCACCGATCTATCACGAGAAACAACGATTCGGCACAGAAATAGATTTGTGAAGCGAGGAATCATCGAATCTGAAATAAACTCGATTGCATCGCGTATCGGCATGCCGATTCTGTGTTTCTGCGTCTATTTCGTGTATTTGCATTGAAATGCACCGATCTAGCACGAGAAACAACGATTCAGCACAGATATAGACTCGTGAAGCGAGGAATCATCGAATCTGAAATAAACTCGATTGCATCGCGTATCGGCTTGCCGATTCTGTGTTTCTGCGTCTATTTCGGGTATTTGCATTAAAATGCACCGATCTAGCCCGAGAAACAAAGATTCGGCACAGAAATTGACTCGTGAAGCGAGGAATCATCGAATCTGAAATAAACTCGATTGCATCGCGTATCGGCATGCCGATTCGGTGTTTCTGCGTCTAGTTCGTGTATTTGCATTTGAATGCACCGATCTAGCACGAGAAACAACGATTCGGCACAGATATAGACTCGTGAAGCGAGGAATCATCGAATCTGAAATAAACTCGATTGCATCGCGTATCGGCATGCCGATTCTGTGTTTCTGCGTCTATTTCGTGTATTTGCATTCAAATGCACCGATCTAGCACGAGAAATAACGATTCGGCACATAAATAGATACGTGCAGCGAGGAATCATCGAATCTGAAATAAACTCGATTGCATCGCGTATCGGCAGACCGATTCTGTGTTTCTGCGTCTATTCGTGTATTTGCATTTGAATGCACCGATCTATCACGAGAAACAACGATTCGGCACAGATATAGACTCGTGAAGCGAGGAATCATCGAAACTGAAATAAATTCGATTGCATCGCGTATCGGCTTGCCGATTCGGTGTTTCTGCGTCTAGTTCGTGTATTTGCATTTGAATGCACCGATCTAGCACGAGAAACAACGATTCAGCACAGATATAGACTCGTGAAGCGAAGAATCATCGAATCTGAAATAGACTCGATTGCATCGCGTTTCGGCATGACGATTCTGTGTTTCTGCGTCTATTCCGTGTATTTGCATTCAAATGCACCGATCTAGCACGAGAAACAACGATTCGGCACATAAATAGATACGTGCAGCGAGGAATCATCGAATCTGAAATAAACTCGATTGCATCGCGTATCGGCAGACCGATTCTGTGTTTCTGCGTCTATTCGTGTATTTGCATTTGAATGCACCGATCTATCACGAGAAACAACGATTCGGCACAGAAATAGATTTGTGAAGCGAGGAATCATCGAATCTGAAATAAACTCGATTGCATCGCGTATCGGCATGCCGATTCTGTGTTTCTGCGTCTATTTCGTGTATTTGCATTTGAATGCACCGATCTAGCACGAGAAACAAAGATTCGGCACAGAAATAGAATCGTGAAGCGAGGAATCATCGAATCTGAAATAAACTCGATTGCATCGCGTATCGGCATGCCGATTCGGTGTTTCTGCGTCTAGTTCGTGTATTTGCATTTGAATGCACCGATCTAGCACGAGAAACAACGATTCGGCACAGATATAGACTCGTGAAGCGAGGAATCATCGAATCTGAAATAAACTCGATTGCATCGCGTATCGGCATGCCGATTCTGTGTTTCTGCGTCTATTTCGTGTATTTGCATTCAAATGCACCGATCTAGCACGAGAAACAACGATTCAGCACATAAATAGATACGTGCAGCGAGGAATCATCGAATCTGAAATAAACTCGATTGCATCGCGTATCGGCAGACCGATTCTGTGTTTCTGCGTCTATTCGTGTATTTGCATTTGAATGCACCGATCTATCACGAGAAACAACGATTCGGCACAGATATAGACTCGTGAAGCGAGGAATCATCGAATCTGAAATAAACTCGATTGCATCGCGTATCGGCAGACCGATTCTGTGTTTCTGCGTCTATTCGTGTATTTGCATTTGAATGCACCGATCTATCACGAGAAACAACGATTCGGCACAGAAATAGATTTGTGAAGCGAGGAATCATCGAATCTGAAATAAACTCGATTGCATCGTGTATCGGCATGCCGATTCTGTGTTTCTGCGTCTATTTCGTGTATTTGCATTGAAATGCACCGATCTAGCCCGAGAAACAAAGATTCGGCACAGAAATAGACTCGTCAAGCGAGGAATCATCGAATCTGAAATAAACTCGATTGCATCGCGTATCGGCTTGCCGATTCTGTGTTTCTGCGTCTATTTCGGGTATTTGCATTAAAATGCACCGATCTAGCCCGAGAAACAAAGATTCGGCACAGAAATTGACTCGTGAAGCGAGGAATCATCGAATCTGAAAAAAACTCGATTGCATCGCGTATCGGCTTGCCGATTCGGTGTCTCTGCTTCTAGTTCGTGTATTTGCATTTGAATGCACCGATCTATCACGAGAAACAACGATTCGGCACATAAATAGATACGTGCAGCGAGGAATCATCGAATCTGAAATAAACTCGATTGCATCGCGTATCGGCAGACCGATTCTGTGTTTCTGCGTCTATTCGTGTATTTGCATTTGAATGCTCCGATCTAGCACGAGAAACGACGATTCGGCACATAAATAGACTCCTGACGCGAGGAATCATCGAATCTGAAATAAACTCGATTGCATCTTGTATAGGCTTGCCGATTCGGTGTTTCTGCTTCTAGTTAGTGTATTAGCATTCAAATGCACCGATCTAGCACGAGAAACAAAGATTCGGCACAGAAATAGACTCGTGAAGCGAGGAATCATCGAAACTGAAATAAATTCGATTGCATCGCGTATCGGCTTGCCGATTCGGTGTTTCTGCGTCTAGTTCGTGTATTTGCATTTGAATGCACCGATCTAGCACGAGAAACAACGATTCAGCACAGATATAGACTCGTGAAGCGAGGAATCATCGAATCTGAAATAAACTCGATTGCATCGCGTTTCGGCATGCCGATTCTGTGTTTCTGCGTCTATTTCGTGTATTTGCATTCAAATGCACCGATCTAGCACGAGAAACAACGATTCGGCACATAAATAGATACGTGCAGCGAGGAATCATCGAATCTGAAATAAACTCGATTGCATCGCGTATCGGCATGCCGATTCTGTGTTTCTGCTTCTATTCGTGTATTTGCATTTGAATGCACCGATCTATCACGAGAAACAACGATTCGGCACAGAAATAGATTTGTGAAGCGAGGAATCATCGAATCTGAAATAAACTCGATTGCATCGCGTATCGGCATGCCGATTCTGCGTTTCTGCGTCTATTTCGTGTATTTGCATTGAAATGCACCGATCTAGCCCGAGAAACAAAGATTCGGCACAGAAATAGACTCGTGAAGCGAGGAATCATCGAATCTGAAATAAACTCGATTGCATCGCGTATCGGCTTGCCGATTCGGTGTTTCTGCGTCTAGTTCGTGTATTTGCATTTGAATGCACCGATCTAGCACGAGAAACAAAGATTCGGCACAGAAATAGAATCGTGAAGCGAGGAATCATCGAATCTGAAATAAACTCGATTGCATCGCGTATCGGCATGCCGATTCTGTGTTTCTGCGTCTAGTTCGTGTATTTGCATTTGAATGCACCGATCTAGCACGAGAAACAACGATTCGGCACAGAAATGGACTCGTGAAGCGAGGAATCATCGAATCTGAAATAAACTCGATTGCATCGCGTATCGGCTTGCCGATTCGGTGTTTCTGCGTCTAGTTCGTGTATTTGCATTTGAATGCACCGATCTAGCACGAGAAACAACGATTCAGCACAGATATAGACTCGTGAAGCGAGGAATCATCGAATCTGAAATAAACTCGATTGCATCGCGTTTCGGCATGCCGATTCTGTGTTTCTGTGTCTATTTCGTGTATTTGCATTCAAATGCACCGATCTAGCACGAGAAACAACGATTCGGCACATAAATAGATACGTGCAGCGAGGAATCATCGAATCTGAAATAAACTCGATTGCATCGCGTATCGGCATGCCGATTCTGTGTTTCTGCTTCTATTCGTGTATTTGCATTTGAATGCACCGATCTATCACGAGAAACAACGATTCGGCACAGAAATAGATTTGTGAAGCGAGGAATCATCGAATCTGAAATAAACTCGATTGCATCGCGTATCGGCATGCCGATTCTGCGTTTCTGCGTCTATTTCGTGTATTTGCATTGAAATGCACCGATCTAGCCCGAGAAACAAAGATTCGGCACAGAAATAGACTCGTGAAGCGAGGAATCATCGAATCTGAAATAAACTCGATTGCATCGAGTATCGGCTTGCCGATTCGGTGTCTCTGCTTCTAGTTCGTGTATTTGCATTCAAATGCACCGATATAGCACGAGAAACAAAGATTCGGCTCAGAAATAGACTCGTGAAGCGAGGAATCATCGAATCTGAAATAAACTCGATTGCATCGCGTATCGGCTTGCCGATTCGGTGTTTCTGCGTCTAGTTCGTGTATTTGCATTTGAATGCACCGATCTAGCACGAGAAACAAAGATTCGGCACATAAATAGATACGTGCAGCGAGGAATCATCGAATCTGAAATAAACTCGATTGCATCGCGTATCGGCAGACCGATTCTGTGTTTCTGCGTCTATTCGTGTATTTGCATTTGAATGCACCGATCTATCACGAGAAACAACGATTCGGCACAGAAATAGATTTGTGAAGCGAGGAATCATCGAATCTGAAATAAACTCGATTGCATCGCGTATCGGCATGCCGAATCTGTGTTTCTGCGTCTATTTCGTGTATTTGCATTTAAATGCACCGATCTAGCCCGAGAAACAAAGATTCGGCACAGAAATAGGCTCGTGAAGCGAGGAATCATCGAATCTGAAATAAACTCGATTGCATCGAGTATCGGCTTGCCGATTCGGAGTCTCTGCTTCTAGTTCGTGTATTTGCATTCAAATGCACCGATATAGCACGAGAAACAAAGATTCGGCTCAGAAATAGACTCGTGAAGCGAGGAATCATCGAATCTGAAATAAACTCGATTGCATCGCGTATCGGCTTGCCGATTCGGTGTTTCTGCGTCTAGTTCGTGTATTTGCATTTGAATGCACCGATCTAGCACGAGAAACAAAGATTCGGCACAGAAATAGAATCGTGAAGCGAGGAATCATCGAATCTGAAATAAACTCGATTGCATCGCGTATCGGCATGCCGATTCGGTGTTTCTGCGTCTAGTTCGTGTATTTGCATTTGAATGCACCGATCTAGCACGAGAAACAACGATTCGGCACAGATATAGACTCGTGAAGCGAGGAATCATCGAATCTGAAATAAACTCGATTGCATCGCGTATCGGCATGCCGATTCTGTGTTTCTGCGTCTATTTCGTGTATTTGCATTCAAATGCACCGATCTAGCACGAGAAACAACGATTCAGCACATAAATAGATACGTGCAGCGAGGAATCATCGAATCTGAAATAAACTCGATTGCATCGCGTATCGGCAGACCGATTCTGTGTTTCTGCGTCTATTCGTGTATTTGCATTTGAATGCACCGATCTATCACGAGAAACAACGATTCGGCACAGATATAGACTCGTGAAGCGAGGAATCATCGAATCTGAAATAAACTCGATTGCATCGCGTATCGGCAGACCGATTCTGTGTTTCTGCGTCTATTCGTGTATTTGCATTTGAATGCACCGATCTATCACGAGAAACAACGATTCGGCACAGAAATAGATTTGTGAAGCGAGGAATCATCGAATCTGAAATAAACTCGATTGCATCGTGTATCGGCATGCCGATTCTGTGTTTCTGCGTCTATTTCGTGTATTTGCATTGAAATGCACCGATCTAGCCCGAGAAACAAAGATTGGGCACAGAAATAGACTCGTCAAGCGAGGAATCATCGAATCTGAAATAAACTCGATTGCATCGCGTATCGGCTTGCCGATTCTGTGTTTCTGCGTCTATTTCGGGTATTTGCATTAAAATGCACCGATCTAGCCCGAGAAACAAAGATTCGGCACAGAAATTGACTCGTGAAGCGAGGAATCATCGAATCTGAAATAAACTCGATTGCATCGCGTATCGGCTTGCCGATTCGGTGTCTCTGCTTCTAGTTCGTGTATTTGCATTTGAATGCACCGATCTATCACGAGAAACAACGATTCGGCACATAAATAGATACGTGCAGCGAGGAATCATCGAATCTGAAATAAACTCGATTGCATCGCGTATCGGCAGACCGATTCTGTGTTTCTGCGTCTATTCGTGTATTTGCATTTGAATGCTCCGATCTAGCACGAGAAACGACGATTCGGCACATAAATAGACTCCTGACGCGAGGAATCATCGAATCTGTAATAAACTCGATTGCATCTTGTATAGGCTTGCCGATTCGGTGTTTCTGCTTCTAGTTAGTGTATTAGCATTCAAATGCACCGATCTAGCACGAGAAACAAAGATTCGGCACAGAAATAGACTCGTGAAGCGAGGAATCATCGAAACTGAAATAAATTCGATTGCATCGCGTATCGGCTTGCCGATTCGGTGTTTCTGCGTCTAGTTCGTGTATTTGCATTTGAATGCACCGATCTAGCACGAGAAACAACGATTCAGCACAGATATAGACTCGTGAAGCGAGGAATCATCGAATCTGAAATAAACTCGATTGCATCGCGTTTCGGCATGCCGATTCTGTGTTTCTGCGTCTATTTCGTGTATTTGCATTCAAATGCACCGATCTAGCACGAGAAACAACGATTCGGCACATAAATAGATACGTGCAGCGAGGAATCATCGAATCTGAAATAAACTCGATTGCATCGCGTATCGGCATGCCGATTCTGTGTTTCTGCTTCTATTCGTGTATTTGCATTTGAATGCACCGATCTATCACGAGAAACAACGATTCGGCACAGAAATAGATTTGTGAAGCGAGGAATCATCGAATCTGAAATAAACTCGATTGCATCGCGTATCGGCATGCCGATTCTGCGTTTCTGCGTCTATTTCGTGTATTTGCATTCAAATGCACCGATCTAGCACGAGAAACAACGATTCGGCACATAAATAGATACGTGCAGCGAGGAATCATCGAATCTGAAATAAACTCGATTGCATCGCGTATCGGCATGCCGATTCTGTGTTTCTGCTTCTATTCGTGTATTTGCATTTGAATGCACCGATCTATCACGAGAAACAACGATTCGGCACAGAAATAGATTTGTGAAGCGAGGAATCATCGAATCTGAAATAAACTCGATTGCATCGCGTATCGGCATGCCGATTCTGCGTTTCTGCGTCTATTTCGTGTATTTGCATTGAAATGCACCGATCTAGCCCGAGAAACAAAGATTCGGCACAGAAATAGACTCGTGAAGCGAGGAATCATCGAATCTGAAATAAACTCGATTGCATCGCGTATCGGCTTGCCGATTCGGTGTTTCTGCGTCTAGTTCGTGTATTTGCATTTGAATGCACCGATCTAGCACGAGAAACAAAGATTCGGCACAGAAATAGAATCGTGAAGCGAGGAATCATCGAATCTGAAATAAACTCGATTGCATC
Organism: Lasioglossum calceatum; assembly: GCA_963966675.1. Lineage (NCBI taxonomy): Eukaryota > Metazoa > Arthropoda > Insecta > Hymenoptera > Halictidae > Lasioglossum > Lasioglossum calceatum. Next base: position 73,676 of record CAXAAD010000376.1, read on the forward strand.
GCGTATCGGCATGCCGATTCTGTGTTTCTGCGTCTAGTTCGTGTATTTGCATTTGAATGCACCGATCTAGCACGAGAAACAACGATTCGGCACAGAAATGGACTCGTGAAGCGAGGAATCATCGAATCTGAAATAAACTCGATTGCATCGCGTATCGGCTTGCCGATTCGGTGTTTCTGCGTCTAGTTCGTGTATTTACATTCAAATACACCGATCTAGCACGAGAAACAAAGATTCGGCACAGAAATGGAATCGTGAAGCGAGGAATCATCGAATCTGAAATAAACTCGATTGCATCGCGTATCGGCATGCCGATTCTGTGTTTCTGCGTCTAGTTCGTGTATTTGCATTTGAATGCACCGATCTAGCACGAGAAACAACGATTCGGCACAGAAATAGACTCGTGAAGCGAGGAATCATCGAAACTGAAATAAACTCGATTGCATCGCGTATCGGCTAGCCGATTCGGTGTTTCTGCGTCTAGTTCGTGTATTTGCATTTGAATGCACCGATCTAGCACGAGAAACAACGATTCGGCACAGATATAGACTCGTGAAGCGAGGAATCATCGAATCTGAAATAAACTCGATTGCATCGCGTATCGGCATGCCGATTCTGTGTTTCTGCGTCTAGTTCGTGTATTTGCATTTGAATGCACCGATCTAGCACGAGAAACAACGATTCGGCACAGAAATAGACTCGTGAAGCGAGGAATCATCGAATCTGAAATAAACTCGATTGCACCGCGTATCGGCTTGCCGATTCGGTGTTTCTGCGTCTAGTTCGTGTATTTACATTCAAATACACCGATCTAGCACGAGAAACAACGATTCGGCACACAAATAGAATCGTGAAGCGAGGAATCATCGAATCTGAAATAAACTCGATTGCATCGCGTATCGGCATGCCGATTCTGTGTTTCTGCGTCTAGTTCGTGTATTTGCATTTGAATGCACCGATCTAGCACGAGAAACAACGATTCGGCACAGATATAGACTCGTGAAGCGAGGAATCATCGAATCTGAAATAAACTCGATTGCATCGCGTATCGGCATGCCGATTCTGTGTTTCTGCGTCTAGTTCGTGTATTTGCATTTGAATGCACCGATCTAGCACGAGAAACAACGATTCGGCACAGAAATAGACTCGTGAAGCGAGGAATCATCGAATCTGAAATAAACTCGATTGCATCGCGTATCGGCTAGTCGATTCGGTGTTTCTGCGTCTAGTTCGTGTATTTGCATTTGAATGCACCGATCTAGCACGAGACACAAATAGTCGGCTCAGAAATAGACTCGTGAAGCGAGGAATTATCGAATCTGAAATAAACTCGATTGCATCGCGTATCGGCATGCCGATTCTGTGTTTCTGCGTCTATTTCGTGTATTTGCATTCAAATGCACCGATCTAGCACGAGAAACAACGATTCGGCACATAAATAGATACGTGCAGCGAGTAATCATCGAATCTGAAATAAACTCGATTGCATCGCGTATCGGCATGCCGATTCTGTGTTTCTGCTTCTATTCGTGTATTTGCATTTGAATGCACCGATCTATCACGAGAAACAACGATTCGGCACAGAAATAGATTTGTGAAGCGAGGAATCATCGAATCTGAAATAAACTCGATTGCATCGCGTATCGGCATGCCGATTCTGCGTTTCTGCGTCTATTTCGTGTATTTGCATTGAAATGCACCGATCTAGCCCGAGAAACAAAGATTCGGCACAGAAATAGACTCGTGAAGCGAGGAATCATCGAATCTGAAATAAACTCGATTGCATCGCGTATCGGCTTGCCGATTCGGTGTTTCTGCGTCTAGTTCGTGTATTTGCATTTGAATGCACCGATCTAGCACGAGAAACAAAGATTCGGCACAGAAATAGAATCGTGAAGCGAGGAATCATCGAATCTGAAATAAACTCGATTGCATCGCGTATCGGCATGCCGATTCTGTGTTTCTGCGTCTAGTTCGTGTATTTGCATTTGAATGCACCGATCTAGCACGAGAAACAACGATTCGGCACAGAAATGGACTCGTGAAGCGAGGAATCATCGAATCTGAAATAAACTCGATTGCATCGCGTATCGGCTTGCCGATTCGGTGTTTCTGCGTCTAGTTCGTGTATTTACATTCAAATACACCGATCTAGCACGAGAAACAAAGATTCGGCACAGAAATGGAATCGTGAAGCGAGGAATCATCGAATCTGAAATAAACTCGATTGCATCGCGTATCGGCATGCCGATTCTGTGTTTCTGCGTCTAGTTCGTGTATTTGCATTTGAATGCACCGATCTAGCACGAGAAACAACGATTCGGCACAGAAATAGACTCGTGAAGCGAGGAATCATCGAAACTGAAATAAACTCGATTGCATCGCGTATCGGCTAGCCGATTCGGTGTTTCTGCGTCTAGTTCGTGTATTTGCATTTGAATGCACCGATCTAGCACGAGAAACAACGATTCGGCACAGATATAGACTCGTGAAGCGAGGAATCATCGAATCTGAAATAAACTCGATTGCATCGCGTATCGGCATGCCGATTCTGTGTTTCTGCGTCTAGTTCGTGTATTTGCATTTGAATGCACCGATCTAGCACGAGAAACAACGATTCGGCACAGAAATAGACTCGTGAAGCGAGGAATCATCGAATCTGAAATAAACTCGATTGCATCGCGTATCGGCTTGCCGATTCGGTGTTTCTGCGTCTAGTTCGTGTATTTACATTCAAATACACCGATCTAGCACGAGAAACAACGATTCGGCACAGAAATAGAATCGTGAAGCGAGGAATCATCGAATCTGAAATAAACTCGATTGCATCGCGTATCGGCATGCCGATTCTGTGTTTCTGCGTCTAGTTCGTGTATTTGCATTTGAATGCACCGATCTAGCACGAGAAACAACGATTCGGCACAGATATAGACTCGTGAAGCGAGGAATCATCGAATCTGAAATAAACTCGATTGCATCGCGTATCGGCATGCCGATTCTGTGTTTCTGCGTCTAGTTCGTGTATTTGCATTTGAATGCACCGATCTAGCACGAGAAACAACGATTCGGCACAGAAATAGACTCGTGAAGCGAGGAATCATCGAATCTGAAATAAACTCGATTGCATCGCGTATCGGCTAGTCGATTCGGTGTTTCTGCGTCTAGTTCGTGTATTTGCATTTGAATGCACCGATCTAGCACGAGACACAAATAGTCGGCTCAGAAATAGACTCGTGAAGCGAGGAATTATCGAATCTGAAATAAACTCGATTGCATCGCGTATCGGCATGCCGATTCTGTGTTTCTGCGTCTATTTCGTGTATTTGCATTCAAATGCACCGATCTAGCACGAGAAACAACGATTCGGCACATAAATAGATACGTGCAGCGAGGAATCATCGAATCTGAAAAAAACTCGATTGCATCGCGTATCGGCAGACCGATTCTGTGTTTCTGCGTCTATTCGTGTATTTGCATTTGAATGCACCGATCCATCACGAGAAACAACGATTCGGAACAGAAATAGATTTGTGAAGCGAGGAATCATCGAATCTGAAATAAACTCGATTGCATCGCGTATCGGCATGCCGATTCTGTGTTTCTGCGTCTATTTCGTGTATTTGCATTGAAATGCACCGATCTAGCACGAGAAACAAAGATTCGGCACAGATATAGACTCGTGAAGCGAGGAATCATCGAATCTGAAATAAACTCGATTGCATCGCGTATCGGCATGCCGATTCTGTGTTTCTGCGTCTATTTCGTGTATTTGCATTCAAATGCACCGATCTAGCACGAGAAACAACGATTCGGCACATAAATAGATACGTGCAGCGAGGAATCATCGAATCTGAAATAAACTCGATTGCATCGCGTATCGGCAGACCGATTGTGTGTTTCTGCGTCTATTCGTGTATTTGCATTTGAATGCACCGATCTATCACGAGAAACAACGATTCGGCACAGATATAGACTCGTGAAGCGAGGAATCATCGAATCTCAAATAAACTCGATTGCATCGCGTTTCGGCATGCCGATTCTGTGTTTCTGCGTCTATTTCGTGTATTTGCATTCAAATGCACCGATCTAGCACGAGAAACAACGATTCGGCACATAGATAGATACGTGCAGCGAGGAATCATCGAATCTGAAATAAACACGATTGCATCGCGTATCGGCAGACCGATTCTGTGTTTCTGCGTCTATTCGTGTATTTGCATTTGAATGCACCGATCTATCACGAGAAACAACGATTCTGCACATAAATAGATACGTGCAGCGAGGAATCATCGAATCTGAAATAAACTCGATTGCATCGCGTATCGGCAGACCGATTCTGTGTTTCTGCGTCTATTCGTGTATTTGCATTTGAATGCACCGATCCATCACGAGAAACAACGATTCGGAACAGAAATAGATTTGTGAAGCGAGGAATCATCGAATCTGAAATAAACTCGATTGCATCGCGTATCGGCATGCCGATTCTGTGTTTCTGCGTCTATTTCGTGTATTTGCATTGAAATGCACCGATCTAGCCCGAGAAACAAAGATTCGGCACAAAAATAGACTGGTGAAGCGAGGAATCATCGAATCTGAAATAAACTCGATTGCATCGCGTATCGGCTTGCCGATTCGGTGTCTCTGCTTCTAGTTCGTGTATTTGCATTCAAATGCACCGATCTAGTACGAGAAACAAAGATTCGGCTCAGAAATAGACTCGTGAAGCGAGGAATCATCGAATCTGAAATAACCTCGATTGCATCGCTTATCGGCTTGCCGATTCGGTGTTTCTGCGTCTAGTTCGTTTATTTGCATTCAAATGCACCGATCTAGCACGAGAAACAAAGATTCGGCACAGATATAGACTCGTGAAGCGAGGAATCATCGAATCTGAAATAAACTCGATTGCATCGCGTATCGGCTGCCGATTCTGTGTTTCTGCGTCTATTTCGTGTATTTGCATTCAAATGCACCGATCTAGCACGAGAAACAACGATTCGGCACATAAATAGATACGTGCAGCGAGGAATCATCGAATCTGAAATAAACTCGATTGCATCGCGTATCGGCAGACCGATTCTGTGTTTCTGCGTCTATTCGTGTATTTGCATTTGAATGCACCGATCTATCACGAGAAACAACGATTCGGCACAGATATAGACTCGTGAAGCGAGGAATCATCGAATCTCAAATAAACTCGATTGCATCGCGTTTCGGCATGCCGATTCTGTGTTTCTGCGTCTATTTCGTGTATTTGCATTCAAATGCACCGATCTAGCACGAGAAACAACGATTCGGCACATAAATAGATACGTGCAGCGAGGAATCATCGAATCTGAAATAAACACGATTGCATCGCGTATCGGCAGACCGATTCTGTGTTTCTGCGTCTATTCGTGTATTTGCATTTGAATGCACCGATCTATCACGAGAAACAACGATTCTTCACATAAATAGATACGTGCAGCGAGGAATCATCGAATCTGAAATAAACTCGATTGCATCGCGTATCGGCAGACCGATTCTGTGTTTCTGCGTCTATTCGTGTTTTTGCATTTGAATGCACCGATCTATCACGAGAAACAACGATTCGGCACAGAAATAGATTTGTGAAGCGAGGAATCATCGAATCTCAAATAAACTCGATTGCATCACGTATCGGCTTGCCGATTCGGTGTTTCTGCGTCTATTTCGTGTATTTGCATTGAAATGCACCGATCTAGCACGAGAAACAACGATTCGGCACATAAATAGATACGTGCAGCGAGGAATCATCGAATCTGAAATAAACTCGATTGCATCGCGTATCGGCAGACCGATTCTGTGTTTCTGCGTCTATTCGTGTATTTGCATTTGAATGCACCGATCTATCACGAGAAACAACGATTCGGCACAGATATAGACTCGTGAAGCGAGGAATCATCGAATCTCAAATAAACTGGATTGCATCGCGTTTCGGCATGCCGATTCTGTGTTTCTGCGTCTATTTCGTGTATTTGCATTCAAATGCACCGATGTAGCACGAGAAACAACGATTCGGCACATAAATAGATACGTGCAGCGAGGAATCATCGAATCTGAAATAAACACGATTGCATCGCGTATCGGCAGACCGATTCTGTGTTTCTGCGTCTATTCGTGTATTTGCATTTGAATGCACCGATCTATCACGAGAAACAACGATTCTGCACATAAATAGATACGTGCAGCGAGGAATCATCGAATCTGAAATAAACTCGATTGCATCGCGTATCGGCAGACCGATTCTGTGTTTCTGCGTCTATTCGTGTTTTTGCATTTGAATGCACCGATCTATCACGAGAAACAACGATTCGGCACAGAAATAGATTTGTGAAGCGAGGAATCATCGAATCTCAAATAAACTCGATTGCATCACGTATCGGCTTGCCGATTCGGTGTCTCTGCGTCTATTTCGTGTATTTGCATTGAAATGCACCGATCTAGCCCGAGAAACAAAGATTCGGCACAGAAATAGACTCGTGATGCGAGGAATCATCGAATCTGAAATAAACTCGATTGCATCATGTATCGGCTTGCCGATTCGGTGTTTCTGCTTCTAGTTAGTGTATTTGCATTCAAATGCACCGATCTAGCACGAGAAACAAAGATTCGGCACAGAAATAGACTCGTGAAGCGAGGAATCATCGAATCTGAAATAAACTCGATTGCATCGCTTATCGGCTTGCCGATTCGGTGTTTCTGCGTCTAGTTCGTGTATTTGCATTCAAATGCACCGATCTAGCACGAGAAACAAAGATTCGGCACAGATATAGACTCGTGAAGCGAGGAATCATCGAATATGAAATAAACTCGATTGCATCGCGTTTCGGCATGCCGATTCTGTGTTTCTGCGTCTATTTCGTGTATTTGCATTCAAATGCACCGATCTAGCACGAGAAACAACGATTCGGCACATAAATAGATACGTGCAGCGAGGAATCATCGAATCTGAAATAAACACGATTGCATCGCGTATCGGCAGACCGATTCTGTGTTTCTGCGTCTATTCGTGTATTTGCATTTGAATGCACCGATCTATCACGAGAAACAACGATTCTGCACATAAATAGATACGTGCAGCGAGGAATCATCGAATCTGAAATAAACTCGATTGCATCGCGTATCGGCAGACCGATTCTGTGTTTCTGCGTCTATTCGTGTTTTTGCATTTGAATGCACCGATCTATCACGAGAAACAACGATTCGGCACAGAAATAGATTTGTGAAGCGAGGAATCATCGAATCTGAAATAAACTCGATTGCATCGCATATCGGCATGCCGATTCTGTGTTTCTGCGTCTATTTCGTGTATTTGCATTCAAATGCACCGATCTAGCCAGAGAAACAAAGATTCGGCACAGAAACAGACTCGTGAAGCGAGGAATCATCGAATCTGAAATAAACTCGATTGCATCGCGTATCGGCTTGCCGATTCGGTGTCTCTGCTTCTAGTTCTTGTATTTGCATTCAAATGCACCGATCTAGCACGAGAAACAAAGATTCGGCTCAGATAGACTCGTGAAGCGAGGAATCATCGAATCTGAAATAAACTCGATTGCATCGCGTATCGGCTTGCCGATTCGGTGTTACTGCGTCTAGTTCGTGTATTTGCATTCAAATGCACCGATCTAGCACAAGAAACAAACATTCGGCACAAAAATAGACTCGTGAAGCGAGGAATCATCGAATCTGAAATAAACTCGATTGCATCGCGTATCGTCTTGCCGGTTCGGTGTTTCTGCGTCTATTCGTGTATTTGCATTGAAATGCACCGATCTAGCCCGAGAAACAAAGATTCGGCACAGAAATAGACTCGTGAAGCGAGAAATCCTCGAATCTGAAATAAACTCGATTGCATCGCGTATCGGCTTGCCGATTCGGTGTTTCTGCGTCTAGTTCGTGTATTTGCATTCAAATGCACCGATCTAGCACGAGAAACAAAGATTCGGCACAGAAATAGACTCGTGAAGCGAGGAATCATCGAATCTGAAATAAACTCGATTGCATCGCGTATCGGCATGCCGATTCTGTGTTTCTGCGTCTAGTTCGTGTATTTGCATTTGAATGCACCGATCTAGCACGAGAAACAACGATTCGGCACAGAAATAGACTCGTGATGCGAGGAATCATCGAATCTGAAATAAACTCGATTGCATCATGTATCGGCTTGCCGATTCGGTGTTTCTGCTTCTAGTTAGTGTATTTGCATTCAAATGCACCGATCTAGCACGAGAAACAAAGATTCGGCACAGAAATAGACTCGTGAAGCGAGGAATCATCGAATCTGAAATAAACTCGATTGCATCGCGTTTCGGCATGCCGATCCTGTGTTTCTGCGTCTATTTCGTGTATTTGCATTCAAATGCACCGATCTAGCACGAGAAACAACGATTCGGCACATAAATAGATACGTGCAGCGAGGAATCATCGAATCTGAAATAAACACGATTGCATCGCGTATCGGCAGACCGATTCTGTGTTTCTGCGTCTATTCGTGTATTTGCATTTGAATGCACCGATCTATCACGAGAAACAACGATTCTGCACATAAATAGATACGTGCAGCGAGGAATCATCGAATCTGAAATAAACTCGATTGCATCGCGTATCGGCAGACCGATTCTGTGTTTCTGCGTCTATTCGTGTTTTTGCATTTGAATGCACCGATCTATCACGAGAAACAACGATTCGGCACAGAAATAGATTTGTGAAGCGAGGAATCATCGAATCTCAAATAAACTCGATTGCATCACGTATCCGCTTGCCGATTCGGTGTCTCTGCGTCTATTTCGTGTATTTGCATTGAAATGCACCGATCTAGCCCGAGAAACAAAGATTCGGCACAGAAATAGACTCGTGATGCGAGGAATCATCGAATCTGAAATAAACTCGATTGCATCATGTATCGGCTTGCCGATTCGGTGTTTCTGCTTCTAGTTAGTGTATTTGCATTCAAATGCACCGATCTAGCACGAGAAACAAAGATTCGGCACAGAAATAGACTCGTGAAGCGAGGAATCATCGAATCTGAAATAAACTCGATTGCATCGCTTATCGGCTTGCCGATTCGGTGTTTCTGCGTCTAGTTCGTGTATTTGCATTCAAATGCACCGATCTAGCACGAGAAACAAAGATTCGGCACAGAAATAGACTCGTGAAGCGAGGAATCATCGAATCTGAAATAAACTCGATTGCATCGCGTATCGGCTTGCCGATTCGGTGTCTCTGCTTCTAGTTCGTGTATTTGCATTCAAATGCACCGATCTAGCACGAGAAACAACGATTCGGCACATAAATAGATACGTGCAGCGAGGAATCATCGAATCTGAAATAAACTCGATTGCATCGCGTATCGGCATGCCGATTCTGTGTTTCTGCGTCTTGTTCGTGTATTTGCATTTGAATGCACCGATCTAGCACGAGAAACAACGATTCGGCACAGAAATAGACTCGTGATGCGAGGAATCATCGAATCTGAAATAAACTCGATTGCATCATGTATCGGCTTGCCGATTCGGTGTTTCTGCTTCTAGTTAGTGTTTTTGCATTCAAATTCCCCGATCTAGCACGAGAAACAAAGATTCGGCACAGAAATAGAATCGTGAAGCGAGGAATCATCGAATCTGAAATAAACTCGATTGCATCGCGTATCGGCATGCCGATTCCGTGTTTCTGCGTCTATTTCGTGTATTTGCATTTGAATGCACCGATCTAGCACGAGAAACAACGATTCGGAACAGAAATAGATTTGTGAAGCGAGGAATCATCGAATCTGAAATAAACTCGATTGCATCGCGTATCGGCATGCCGATTCTGTGTTTCTGCGTCTATTTCGTGTATTTGCATTGAAATGCACCGATCTAGCACGAGAAACAAAGATTCGGCACAGATATAGACTCGTGAAGCGAGGAATCATCGAATCTGAAATAAACTCGATTGCATCGCGTATCGGCATGCCGATTCTGTGTTTCTGCGTCTATTTCGTGTATTTGCATTCAAATGCACCGATCTAGCACGAGAAACAACGATTCGGCACATAAATAGATACGTGCAGCGAGGAATCATCGAATCTGAAATAAACTCGATTGCATCGCGTATCGGCAGACCGATTGTGTGTTTCTGCGTCTATTCGTGTATTTGCATTTGAATGCACCGATCTATCACGAGAAACAACGATTCGGCACAGATATAGACTCGTGAAGCGAGGAATCATCGAATCTCAAATAAACTCGATTGCATCGCGTTTCGGCATGCCGATTCTGTGTTTCTGCGTCTATTTCGTGTATTTGCATTCAAATGCACCGATCTAGCACGAGAAACAACGATTCGGCACATAGATAGATACGTGCAGCGAGGAATCATCGAATCTGAAATAAACACGATTGCATCGCGTATCGGCAGACCGATTCTGTGTTTCTGCGTCTATTCGTGTATTTGCATTTGAATGCACCGATCTATCACGAGAAACAACGATTCTGCACATAAATAGATACGTGCAGCGAGGAATCATCGAATCTGAAATAAACTCGATTGCATCGCGTATCGGCAGACCGATTCTGTGTTTCTGCGTCTATTCGTGTATTTGCATTTGAATGCACCGATCCATCACGAGAAACAACGATTCGGAACAGAAATAGATTTGTGAAGCGAGGAATCATCGAATCTGAAATAAACTCGATTGCATCGCGTATCGGCATGCCGATTCTGTGTTTCTGCGTCTATTTCGTGTATTTGCATTGAAATGCACCGATCTAGCCCGAGAAACAAAGATTCGGCACAAAAATAGACTGGTGAAGCGAGGAATCATCGAATCTGAAATAAACTCGATTGCATCGCGTATCGGCTTGCCGATTCGGTGTCTCTGCTTCTAGTTCGTGTATTTGCATTCAAATGCACCGATCTAGTACGAGAAACAAAGATTCGGCTCAGAAATAGACTCGTGAAGCGAGGAATCATCGAATCTGAAATAACCTCGATTGCATCGCTTATCGGCTTGCCGATTCGGTGTTTCTGCGTCTAGTTCGTTTATTTGCATTCAAATGCACCGATCTAGCACGAGAAACAAAGATTCGGCACAGATATAGACTCGTGAAGCGAGGAATCATCGAATCTGAAATAAACTCGATTGCATCGCGTATCGGCTGCCGATTCTGTGTTTCTGCGTCTATTTCGTGTATTTGCATTCAAATGCACCGATCTAGCACGAGAAACAACGATTCGGCACATAAATAGATACGTGCAGCGAGGAATCATCGAATCTGAAATAAACTCGATTGCATCGCGTATCGGCAGACCGATTCTGTGTTTCTGCGTCTATTCGTGTATTTGCATTTGAATGCACCGATCTATCACGAGAAACAACGATTCGGCACAGATATAGACTCGTGAAGCGAGGAATCATCGAATCTCAAATAAACTCGATTGCATCGCGTTTCGGCATGCCGATTCTGTGTTTCTGCGTCTATTTCGTGTATTTGCATTCAAATGCACCGATCTAGCACGAGAAACAACGATTCGGCACATAAATAGATACGTGCAGCGAGGAATCATCGAATCTGAAATAAACACGATTGCATCGCGTATCGGCAGACCGATTCTGTGTTTCTGCGTCTATTCGTGTATTTGCATTTGAATGCACCGATCTATCACGAGAAACAACGATTCTTCACATAAATAGATACGTGCAGCGAGGAATCATCGAATCTGAAATAAACTCGATTGCATCGCGTATCGGCAGACCGATTCTGTGTTTCTGCGTCTATTCGTGTTTTTGCATTTGAATGCACCGATCTATCACGAGAAACAACGATTCGGCACAGAAATAGATTTGTGAAGCGAGGAATCATCGAATCTCAAATAAACTCGATTGCATCACGTATCGGCTTGCCGATTCGGTGTTTCTGCGTCTATTTCGTGTATTTGCATTGAAATGCACCGATCTAGCACGAGAAACAACGATTCGGCACATAAATAGATACGTGCAGCGAGGAATCATCGAATCTGAAATAAACTCGATTGCATCGCGTATCGGCAGACCGATTCTGTGTTTCTGCGTCTATTCGTGTATTTGCATTTGAATGCACCGATCTATCACGAGAAACAACGATTCGGCACAGATATAGACTCGTGAAGCGAGGAATCATCGAATCTCAAATAAACTGGATTGCATCGCGTTTCGGCATGCCGATTCTGTGTTTCTGCGTCTATTTCGTGTATTTGCATTCAAATGCACCGATGTAGCACGAGAAACAACGATTCGGCACATAAATAGATACGTGCAGCGAGGAATCATCGAATCTGAAATAAACACGATTGCATCGCGTATCGGCAGACCGATTCTGTGTTTCTGCGTCTATTTCGTGTATTTGCATTGAAATGCACCGATCTAGCCCGAGAAACAAAGATTCGGCACAGAAATAGACTCGTGATGCGAGGAATCATCGAATCTGAAATAAACTCGATTGCATCATGTATCGGCTTGCCGATTCGGTGTTTCTGCTTCTAGTTAGTGTATTTGCATTCAAATGCACCGATCTAGCACGAGAAACAAAGATTCGGCACAGAAATAGACTCGTGAAGCGAGGAATCATCGAATCTGAAATAAACTCGATTGCATCGCTTATCGGCTTGCCGATTCGGTGTTTCTGCGTCTAGTTCGTGTATTTGCATTCAAATGCACCGATCTAGCACGAGAAACAAAGATTCGGCACAGATATAGACTCGTGAAGCGAGGAATCATCGAATATGAAATAAACTCGATTGCATCGCGTTTCGGCATGCCGATTCTGTGTTTCTGCGTCTATTTCGTGTATTTGCATTCAAATGCACCGATCTAGCACGAGAAACAACGATTCGGCACATAAATAGATACGTGCAGCGAGGAATCATCGAATCTGAAATAAACACGATTGCATCGCGTATCGGCAGACCGATTCTGTGTTTCTGCGTCTATTCGTGTATTTGCATTTGAATGCACCGATCTATCACGAGAAACAACGATTCTGCACATAAATAGATACGTGCAGCGAGGAATCATCGAATCTGAAATAAACTCGATTGCATCGCGTATCGGCAGACCGATTCTGTGTTTCTGCGTCTATTCGTGTTTTTGCATTTGAATGCACCGATCTATCACGAGAAACAACGATTCGGCACAGAAATAGATTTGTGAAGCGAGGAATCATCGAATCTCAAATAAACTCGATTGCATCGCATATCGGCATGCCGATTCTGTGTTTCTGCGTCTATTTCGTGTATTTGCATTCAAATGCACCGATCTAGCCAGAGAAACAAAGATTCGGCACAGAAACAGACTCGTGAAGCGAGGAATCATCGAATCTGAAATAAACTCGATTGCATCGCGTATCGGCTTGCCGATTCGGTGTCTCTGCTTCTAGTTCGTGTATTTGCATTCAAATGCACCGATCTAGCACGAGAAACAAAGATTCGGCTCAGATAGACTCGTGAAGCGAGGAATCATCGAATCTGAAATAAACTCGATTGCATCGCGTATCGGCTTGCCGATTCGGTGTTACTGCGTCTAGTTCGTGTATTTGCATTCAAATGCACCGATCTAGCACAAGAAACAAACATTCGGCACAAAAATAGACTCGTGAAGCGAGGAATCATCGAATCTGAAATAAACTCGATTGCATCGCGTATCGTCTTGCCGGTTCGGTGTTTCTGCGTCTATTCGTGTATTTGCATTGAAATGCACCGATCTAGCCCGAGAAACAAAGATTCGGCACAGAAATAGACTCGTGAAGCGAGAAATCCTCGAATCTGAAATAAACTCGATTGCATCGCGTATCGGCTTGCCGATTCGGTGTTTCTGCGTCTAGTTCGTGTATTTGCATTCAAATGCACCGATCTAGCACGAGAAACAAAGATTCGGCACAGAAATAGACTCGTGAAGCGAGGAATCATCGAATCTGAAATAAACTCGATTGCATCGCGTATCGGCATGCCGATTCTGTGTTTCTGCGTCTATTTCGTGTATTTGCATTGAAATGCACCGATCTAGCCCGAGAAACAAAGATTCGGCACAGAAATAGACTCGTGATGCGAGGAATCATCGAATCTGAAATAAACTCGATTGCATCATGTATCGGCTTGCCGATTCGGTGTTTCTGCTTCTAGTTAGTGTATTTGCATTCAAATGCACCGATCTAGCACGAGAAACAAAGATTCGGCACAGAAATAGACTCGTGAAGCGAGGAATCATCGAATCTGAAATAAACTCGATTGCATCGCTTATCGGCTTGCCGATTCGGTGTTTCTGCGTCTAGTTCGTGTATTTGCATTCAAATGCACCGATCTAGCACGAGAAACAAAGATTCGGCACAGATATAGACTCGTGAAGCGAGGAATCATCGAATATGAAATAAACTCGATTGCATCGCGTTTCGGCATGCCGATTCTGTGTTTCTGCGTCTATTTCGTGTATTTGCATTCAAATGCACCGATCTAGCACGAGAAACAACGATTCGGCACATAAATAGATACGTGCAGCGAGGAATCATCGAATCTGAAATAAACACGATTGCATCGCGTATCGGCAGACCGATTCTGTGTTTCTGCGTCTATTCGTGTATTTGCATTTGAATGCACCGATCTATCACGAGAAACAACGATTCTGCACATAAATAGATACGTGCAGCGAGGAATCATCGAATCTGAAATAAACTCGATTGCATCGCGTATCGGCAGACCGATTCTGTGTTTCTGCGTCTATTCGTGTTTTTGCATTTGAATGCACCGATCTATCACGAGAAACAACGATTCGGCACAGAAATAGATTTGTGAAGCGAGGAATCATCGAATCTCAAATAAACTCGATTGCATCGCATATCGGCATGCCGATTCTGTGTTTCTGCGTCTATTTCGTGTATTTGCATTCAAATGCACCGATCTAGCCAGAGAAACAAAGATTCGGCACAGAAACAGACTCGTGAAGCGAGGAATCATCGAATCTGAAATAAACTCGATTGCATCGCGTATCGGCTTGCCGATTCGGTGTCTCTGCTTCTAGTTCGTGTATTTGCATTCAAATGCACCGATCTAGCACGAGAAACAAAGATTCGGCTCAGATAGACTCGTGAAGCGAGGAATCATCGAATCTGAAATAAACTCGATTGCATCGCGTATCGGCTTGCCGATTCGGTGTTACTGCGTCTAGTTCGTGTATTTGCATTCAAATGCACCGATCTAGCACAAGAAACAAACATTCGGCACAAAAATAGACTCGTGAAGCGAGGAATCATCGAATCTGAAATAAACTCGATTGCATCGCGTATCGTCTTGCCGGTTCGGTGTTTCTGCGTCTATTCGTGTATTTGCATTGAAATGCACCGATCTAGCCCGAGAAACAAAGATTCGGCACAGAAATAGACTCGTGAAGCGAGAAATCCTCGAATCTGAAATAAACTCGATTGCATCGCGTATCGGCTTGCCGATTCGGTGTTTCTGCGTCTAGTTCGTGTATTTGCATTCAAATGCACCGATCTAGCACGAGAAACAAAGATTCGGCACAGAAATAGACTCGTGAAGCGAGGAATCATCGAATCTGAAATAAACTCGATTGCATCGCGTATCGGCATGCCGATTCTGTGTTTCTGCGTCTAGTTCGTGTATTTGCATTTGAATGCACCGATCTAGCACGAGAAACAACGATTCGGCACAGAAATAGACTCGTGATGCGAGGAATCATCGAATCTGAAATAAACTCGATTGCATCATGTATCGGCTTGCCGATTCGGTGTTTCTGCTTCTAGTTAGTGTATTTGCATTCAAATGCACCGATCTAGCACGAGAAACAAAGATTCGGCACAGAAATAGACTCGTGAAGCGAGGAATCATCGAATCTGAAATAAACTCGATTGCATCGCGTTTCGGCATGCCGATCCTGTGTTTCTGCGTCTATTTCGTGTATTTGCATTCAAATGCACCGATCTAGCACGAGAAACAACGATTCGGCACATAAATAGATACGTGCAGCGAGGAATCATCGAATCTGAAATAAACACGATTGCATCGCGTATCGGCAGACCGATTCTGTGTTTCTGCGTCTATTCGTGTATTTGCATTTGAATGCACCGATCTATCACGAGAAACAACGATTCTGCACATAAATAGATACGTGCAGCGAGGAATCATCGAATCTGAAATAAACTCGATTGCATCGCGTATCGGCAGACCGATTCTGTGTTTCTGCGTCTATTCGTGTTTTTGCATTTGAATGCACCGATCTATCACGAGAAACAACGATTCGGCACAGAAATAGATTTGTGAAGCGAGGAATCATCGAATCTCAAATAAACTCGATTGCATCACGTATCCGCTTGCCGATTCGGTGTCTCTGCGTCTATTTCGTGTATTTGCATTGAAATGCACCGATCTAGCCCGAGAAACAAAGATTCGGCACAGAAATAGACTCGTGATGCGAGGAATCATCGAATCTGAAATAAACTCGATTGCATCATGTATCGGCTTGCCGATTCGGTGTTTCTGCTTCTAGTTAGTGTATTTGCATTCAAATGCACCGATCTAGCACGAGAAACAAAGATTCGGCACAGAAATAGACTCGTGAAGCGAGGAATCATCGAATCTGAAATAAACTCGATTGCATCGCTTATCGGCTTGCCGATTCGGTGTTTCTGCGTCTAGTTCGTGTATTTGCATTCAAATGCACCGATCTAGCACGAGAAACAAAGATTCGGCACAGAAATAGACTCGTGAAGCGAGGAATCATCGAATCTGAAATAAACTCGATTGCATCGCGTATCGGCTTGCCGATTCGGTGTCTCTGCTTCTAGTTCGTGTATTTGCATTCAAATGCACCGATCTAGCACGAGAAACAACGATTCGGCACATAAATAGATACGTGCAGCGAGGAATCATCGAATCTGAAATAAACTCGATTGCATCGCGTATCGGCATGCCGATTCTGTGTTTCTGCGTCTTGTTCGTGTATTTGCATTTGAATGCACCGATCTAGCACGAGAAACAACGATTCGGCACAGAAATAGACTCGTGATGCGAGGAATCATCGAATCTGAAATAAACTCGATTGCATCATGTATCGGCTTGCCGATTCGGTGTTTCTGCTTCTAGTTAGTGTTTTTGCATTCAAATTCCCCGATCTAGCACGAGAAACAAAGATTCGGCACAGAAATAGAATCGTGAAGCGAGGAATCATCGAATCTGAAATAAACTCGATTGCATCGCGTATCGGCATGCCGATTCCGTGTTTCTGCGTCTATTTCGTGTATTTGCATTTGAATGCACCGATCTAGCACGAGAAACAACGATTCGGCACAGATAAAGACTCGTGAAGCGAGGAATCATCGAATCTGAAATAAACTCGATTGCATCGCGTATCGGCTTGCCGATTCGGTGTTTCTGCGTCTATTCGTGTTTTTGCATTTGAATGCACCGATCTATCACGAGAAACAACGATTCGGCACAGAAATAGATTTGTGAAGCGAGGAATCATCGAATCTCAAATAAACTCGATTGCATCACGTATCGGCATGCCGATTCTGTGTTTCTGCGTCTAGTTCGTGTATTTGCATTTGAATGCACCGATCTAGCACGAGAAACAACGATTCGGCACAGAAATAGACTCGAGAAGCGAGGAATCATCGAATCTGAAATAAACTCGATTGCATCGCGTATCGGCTAGCCGATTCGGTGTTTCTGCGTCTAGTTCGTGTATTTGCATTTGAATGCACCGATCTAGCACGAGAAACAAATATTCGGCTCAGAAATAGACTCGTGAAGCGAGGAATCATCGATTCTGAAATAAACTCGATTGCATCGCGTATCGGCAGACCGATTCTGTGTTTCTGCGTCTATTCGTGTATTTGCATTTGAATGCACCGATCCATCACGAGAAACAACGATTCGGAACAGAAATAGATTTGTGAAGCGAGGAATCATCGAATCTGAAATAAACTCGATTGCATCGCGTATCGGCATGCCGATTGTGTGTTTCTGCGTCTATTTCGTGTATTTGCATTGAAATGCACCGATCTAGCACGAGAAACAAAGATTCGGCACAGATATAGACTCGTGAAGCGAGGAATCATCGAATCTGAAATAAACTCGATTGCATCGCGTATCGGCATGCCGATTCTGTGTTTCTGCGTCTATTTCGTGTATTTGCATTCAAATGCACCGATCTAGCACGAGAAACAACGATTCGGCACATAAATAGATACGTGCAGCGAGGAATCATCGAATCTGAAATAAACTCGATTGCATCTCGTATCGGCAGACCGATTGTGTGTTTCTGCGTCTATTCGTGTATTTGCATTTGAATGCACCGATCTATCACGAGAAACAACGATTCGGCACAGATATAGACTCGTGAAGCGAGGAATCATCGAATCTCAAATAAACTCGATTGCATCGCGTTTCGGCATGCCGATTCTGTGTTTCTGCGTCTATTTCGTGTATTTGCATTCAAATGCACCGATCTAGCACGAGAAACAACGATTCGGTACATAGATAGATACGTGCAGCGAGGAATCATCGAATCTGAAATAAACACGATTGCATCGCGTATCGGCAGACCGATTCTGTGTTTCTGCGTCTATTCGTGTATTTGCATTTGAATGCACCGATCTATCACGAGAAACAACGATTCTGCACATAAATAGATACGTGCAGCGAGGAATCATCGAATCTGAAATAAACTCGATTGCATCGCGTATCGGCAGACCGATTCTGTGTTTCTGCGTCTATTCGTGTATTTGCATTTGAATGCACCGATCCATCACGAGAAACAACGATTCGGAACAGAAATAGATTTGTGAAGCGAGGAATCATCGAATCTGAAATAAACTCGATTGCATCGCGTATCGGCATGCCGATTCTGTGTTTCTGCGTCTATTTCGTGTATTTGCATTGAAATGCACCGATCTAGCCCGAGAAACAAAGATTCGGCACAAAAATAGACTCGTGAAGCGAGGAATCATCGAATCTGAAATAAACTCGATTGCATCGCGTATCGGCTTGCCGATTCGGTGTCTCTGCTTCTAGTTCGTGTATTTGCATTCAAATGCACCGATCTAGCACGAGAAACAAAGATTCGGCTCAGAAATAGACTCGTGAAGCGAGGAATCATCGAATCTGAAATAACCTCGATTGCATCGCTTATCGGCTTGCCGATTCGGTGTTTCTGCGTCTAGTTCGTTTATTTGCATTCAAATGCACCGATCCAGCACGAGAAACAAAGATTCGGCACAGATATAGACTCGTGAAGCGAGGAATCATCGAATCTGAAATAAACTCGATTGCATCGCGTATCGGCATGCCGATTCTGTGTTTCTGCGTCTATTTCGTGTATTTGCATTCAAATGCACCGATCTAGCACGAGAAACAACGATTCGGCACATAAATAGATACGTGCAGCGAGGAATCATCGAAACTGAAATAAACTCGATTGCATAGCGTATCGGCTTGCCGATTCGGTGTTTCTGCGTCTAGTTCGTGTATTTGCATTCAAATGCACCGATCTAGCACGAGAAACAAAGATTCTGCACAGAAATAGACTCGTGAAGCGAGGAATCATCGAATCTGAAATAAACTCGATTGCATCGCTTATCGGCTTGCCGATTCGGTGTTTCTGCGTCTAGTTCGTTTATTTGCATTCAAATGCACCGATCTAGCACGAGAAACAAAGATTCGGCACAGATATAGACTCGTGAAGCGAGGAATCATCGAATCTGAAATAAACTCGATTGCATCGCGTATCGGCATGCCGATTCTGTGTTTCTGCGTCTATTTCGTGTATTTGCATTCAAATGCACCGATCTAGCACGAGAAACAACGATTCGGCACATAAATAGATACGTGCAGCGAGGAATCATCGAATCTGAAATAAACACGATTGCATCGCGTATCGGCAGACCGATTCTGTGTTTCTGCGTCTATTCGTGTTTTTGCATTTGAATGCACCGATCTATCACGAGAAACAACGAATCGGCACAGAAATAGATTTGTGAAGCGAGGAATCATCGAATCTCAAATAAACTCGATTGCATCACGTATCGGCATGCCGATTCTGTGTTTCTGCGTCTATTTCGTGTATTTGTATTGAAATGCACCGATCTAGCCCGAGAACAAAGATTCGGCACAGAAATAGACTCGTGAAGCGAGGAATCATCGAATCTGAAATAACCTCGATTGCATCGCTTATCGGCTTGCCGATTCGGTGTTTCTGCGTCTAGTTCGTTTATTTGCATTCAAATGCACCGATCTAGCACGAGAAACAAAGATTCGGCACAGATATAGACTCGTGAAGCGAGGAATCATCGAATCTGAAATAAACTCGATTGCATCGCGTATCGGCATGCCGATTCTGTGTTTCTGCGTCTATTTCGTGTATTTGCATTGAAATGCACCGATCTAGCCCGAGAAACAAAGATTCGGCACAAAAATAGACTCGTGAAGCGAGGAATCATCGAATCTGAAATAAACTCGATTGCATCGCGTATCGGCTTGCCGATTCGGTGTCTCTGCTTCTAGTTCGTGTATTTGCATTCAAATGCACCGATCTAGCACGAGAAACAAAGATTCGGCTCAGAAATAGACTCGTGAAGCGAGGAATCATCGAATCTGAAATAACCTCGATTGCATCGCTTATCGGCTTGCCGATTCGGTGTTTCTGCGTCTAGTTCGTTTATTTGCATTCAAATGCACCGATCCAGCACGAGAAACAAAGATTCGGCACAGATATAGACTCGTGAAGCGAGGAATCATCGAATCTGAAATAAACTCGATTGCATCGCGTATCGGCATGCCGATTCTGTGTTTCTGCGTCTATTTCGTGTATTTGCATTCAAATGCACCGATCTAGCACGAGAAACAACGATTCGGCACATAAATAGATACGTGCAGCGAGGAATCATCGAAACTGAAATAAACTCGATTGCATAGCGTATCGGCTTGCCGATTCGGTGTTTCTGCGTCTAGTTCGTGTATTTGCATTCAAATGCACCGATCTAGCACGAGAAACAAAGATTCTGCACAGAAATAGACTCGTGAAGCGAGGAATCATCGAATCTGAAATAAACTCGATTGCATCGCTTATCGGCTTGCCGATTCGGTGTTTCTGCGTCTAGTTCGTTTATTTGCATTCAAATGCACCGATCTAGCACGAGAAACAAAGATTCGGCACAGATATAGACTCGTGAAGCGAGGAATCATCGAATCTGAAATAAACTCGATTGCATCGCGTATCGGCATGCCGATTCTGTGTTTCTGCGTCTATTTCGTGTATTTGCATTCAAATGCACCGATCTAGCACGAGAAACAACGATTCGGCACATAAATAGATACGTGCAGCGAGGAATCATCGAATCTGAAATAAACACGATTGCATCGCGTATCGGCAGACCGATTCTGTGTTTCTGCGTCTATTCGTGTTTTTGCATTTGAATGCACCGATCTATCACGAGAAACAACGAATCGGCACAGAAATAGATTTGTGAAGCGAGGAATCATCGAATCTCAAATAAACTCGATTGCATCACGTATCGGCATGCCGATTCTGTGTTTCTGCGTCTATTTCGTGTATTTGTATTGAAATGCACCGATCTAGCCCGAGAACAAAGATTCGGCACAGAAATAGACTCGTGAAGCGAGGAATCATCGAATCTGAAATAACCTCGATTGCATCGCTTATCGGCTTGCCGATTCGGTGTTTCTGCGTCTAGTTCGTTTATTTGCATTCAAATGCACCGATCTATCACGAGAAACAACGATTCTGCACATAAATAGATACGTGCAGCGAGGAATCATCGAATCTGAAATAAACTCGATTGCATCGCGTATCGGCAGACCGATTCTGTGTTTCTGCGTCTATTCGTGTATTTGCATTTGAATGCACCGATCCATCACGAGAAACAACGATTCGGAACAGAAATAGATTTGTGAAGCGAGGAATCATCGAATCTGAAATAAACTCGATTGCATCGCGTATCGGCATGCCGATTCTGTGTTTCTGCGTCTATTTCGTGTATTTGCATTGAAATGCACCGATCTAGCCCGAGAAACAAAGATTCGGCACAAAAATAGACTCGTGAAGCGAGGAATCATCGAATCTGAAATAAACTCGATTGCATCGCGTATCGGCTTGCCGATTCGGTGTCTCTGCTTCTAGTTCGTGTATTTGCATTCAAATGCACCGATCTAGCACGAGAAACAAAGATTCGGCTCAGAAATAGACTCGTGAAGCGAGGAATCATCGAATCTGAAATAACCTCGATTGCATCGCTTATCGGCTTGCCGATTCGGTGTTTCTGCGTCTAGTTCGTTTATTTGCATTCAAATGCACCGATCCAGCACGAGAAACAAAGATTCGGCACAGATATAGACTCGTGAAGCGAGGAATCATCGAATCTGAAATAAACTCGATTGCATCGCGTATCGGCATGCCGATTCTGTGTTTCTGCGTCTATTTCGTGTATTTGCATTCAAATGCACCGATCTAGCACGAGAAACAACGATTCGGCACATAAATAGATACGTGCAGCGAGGAATCATCGAAACTGAAATAAACTCGATTGCATAGCGTATCGGCTTGCCGATTCGGTGTTTCTGCGTCTAGTTCGTGTATTTGCATTCAAATGCACCGATCTAGCACGAGAAACAAAGATTCTGCACAGAAATAGACTCGTGAAGCGAGGAATCATCGATTCTGAAATAAACTCGATTGCATCGCGTATCGGCAGACCGATTCTGTGTTTCTGCGTCTATTCGTGTATTTGCATTTGAATGCACCGATCCATCACGAGAAACAACGATTCGGAACAGAAATAGATTTGTGAAGCGAGGAATCATCGAATCTGAAATAAACTCGATTGCATCGCGTATCGGCATGCCGATTGTGTGTTTCTGCGTCTATTTCGTGTATTTGCATTGAAATGCACCGATCTAGCACGAGAAACAAAGATTCGGCACAGATATAGACTCGTGAAGCGAGGAATCATCGAATCTGAAATAAACTCGATTGCATCGCGTATCGGCATGCCGATTCTGTGTTTCTGCGTCTATTTCGTGTATTTGCATTCAAATGCACCGATCTAGCACGAGAAACAACGATTCGGCACATAAATAGATACGTGCAGCGAGGAATCATCGAATCTGAAATAAACTCGATTGCATCTCGTATCGGCAGACCGATTGTGTGTTTCTGCGTCTATTCGTGTATTTGCATTTGAATGCACCGATCTATCACGAGAAACAACGATTCGGCACAGATATAGACTCGTGAAGCGAGGAATCATCGAATCTCAAATAAACTCGATTGCATCGCGTTTCGGCATGCCGATTCTGTGTTTCTGCGTCTATTTCGTGTATTTGCATTCAAATGCACCGATCTAGCACGAGAAACAACGATTCGGTACATAGATAGATACGTGCAGCGAGGAATCATCGAATCTGAAATAAACACGATTGCATCGCGTATCGGCAGACCGATTCTGTGTTTCTGCGTCTATTCGTGTATTTGCATTTGAATGCACCGATCTATCACGAGAAACAACGATTCTGCACATAAATAGATACGTGCAGCGAGGAATCATCGAATCTGAAATAAACTCGATTGCATCGCGTATCGGCAGACCGATTCTGTGTTTCTGCGTCTATTCGTGTATTTGCATTTGAATGCACCGATCCATCACGAGAAACAACGATTCGGAACAGAAATAGATTTGTGAAGCGAGGAATCATCGAATCTGAAATAAACTCGATTGCATCGCGTATCGGCATGCCGATTCTGTGTTTCTGCGTCTATTTCGTGTATTTGCATTGAAATGCACCGATCTAGCCCGAGAAACAAAGATTCGGCACAAAAATAGACTCGTGAAGCGAGGAATCATCGAATCTGAAATAAACTCGATTGCATCGCGTATCGGCTTGCCGATTCGGTGTCTCTGCTTCTAGTTCGTGTATTTGCATTCAAATGCACCGATCTAGCACGAGAAACAAAGATTCGGCTCAGAAATAGACTCGTGAAGCGAGGAATCATCGAATCTGAAATAACCTCGATTGCATCGCTTATCGGCTTGCCGATTCGGTGTTTCTGCGTCTAGTTCGTTTATT
This sequence comes from Lasioglossum calceatum, assembly GCA_963966675.1. Taxonomy (NCBI): domain Eukaryota; kingdom Metazoa; phylum Arthropoda; class Insecta; order Hymenoptera; family Halictidae; genus Lasioglossum; species Lasioglossum calceatum. The sequence goes on from CAXAAD010000376.1 coordinate 97,808, forward strand.
TGCATTCAAATGCACCGATCCAGCACGAGAAACAAAGATTCGGCACAGATATAGACTCGTGAAGCGAGGAATCATCGAATCTGAAATAAACTCGATTGCATCGCGTATCGGCATGCCGATTCTGTGTTTCTGCGTCTATTTCGTGTATTTGCATTCAAATGCACCGATCTAGCACGAGAAACAACGATTCGGCACATAAATAGATACGTGCAGCGAGGAATCATCGAAACTGAAATAAACTCGATTGCATAGCGTATCGGCTTGCCGATTCGGTGTTTCTGCGTCTAGTTCGTGTATTTGCATTCAAATGCACCGATCTAGCACGAGAAACAAAGATTCTGCACAGAAATAGACTCGTGAAGCGAGGAATCATCGAATCTGAAATAAACTCGATTGCATCGCTTATCGGCTTGCCGATTCGGTGTTTCTGCGTCTAGTTCGTTTATTTGCATTCAAATGCACCGATCTAGCACGAGAAACAAAGATTCGGCACAGATATAGACTCGTGAAGCGAGGAATCATCGAATCTGAAATAAACTCGATTGCATCGCGTATCGGCATGCCGATTCTGTGTTTCTGCGTCTATTTCGTGTATTTGCATTCAAATGCACCGATCTAGCACGAGAAACAACGATTCGGCACATAAATAGATACGTGCAGCGAGGAATCATCGAATCTGAAATAAACACGATTGCATCGCGTATCGGCAGACCGATTCTGTGTTTCTGCGTCTATTCGTGTTTTTGCATTTGAATGCACCGATCTATCACGAGAAACAACGAATCGGCACAGAAATAGATTTGTGAAGCGAGGAATCATCGAATCTCAAATAAACTCGATTGCATCACGTATCGGCATGCCGATTCTGTGTTTCTGCGTCTATTTCGTGTATTTGTATTGAAATGCACCGATCTAGCCCGAGAACAAAGATTCGGCACAGAAATAGACTCGTGAAGCGAGGAATCATCGAATCTGAAATAACCTCGATTGCATCGCTTATCGGCTTGCCGATTCGGTGTTTCTGCGTCTAGTTCGTTTATTTGCATTCAAATGCACCGATCTAGCACGAGAAACAAAGATTCGGCACAGATATAGACTCGTGAAGCGAGGAATCATCGAATCTGAAATAAACTCGATTGCATCGCGTATCGGCATGCCGATTCTGTGTTTCTGCGTCTATTTCGTGTATTTGCATTCAAATGCACCGATCTAGCACGAGAAACAACGATTCGGCACATAAATAGATACGTGCAGCGAGGAATCATCGAATCTGAAATAAACTCGATTGCATCGCGTATCGGCAGACCGATTCTGTGTTTCTGCGTCTATTCGTGTATTTGCATTTGAATGCACCGATCTATCACGAGAAACAACGATTCGGCACAGATATAGACTCGTGAAGCGAGGAATCATCGGATCTCAAATAAACTCGATTGCATCGCGTTTCGGCATGCCGATTCTGTGTTTCTGCGTCTATTTCGTGTATTTGCATTCAAATGCACCGATCTAGCACGAGAAACAACGATTCGGCACATAAATAGATACGTGCAGCGAGGAATCATCGAATCTGAAATAAACACGATTGCATCGCGTATCGGCAGACCGATTCTGTGTTTCTGCGTCTATTCGTGTATTTGCATTTGAATGCACCGATCTATCACGAGAAACAACGATTCTGCACATAAATAGATACGTGCAGCGAGGAATCATCGAATCTGAAATAAACTCGATTGCATCGCGTATCGGCAGACCGATTCTGTGTTTCTGCGTCTATTCGTGTTTTTGCATTTGAATGCACCGATCTATCACGAGAAACAACGATTCGGCACAGAAATAGATTTGTGAAGCGAGGAATCATCGAATCTCAAATAAACTCGATTGCATCACGTATCGGCATGCCGATTCTGTGTTTCTGCGTCTATTTCGTGTATTTGCATTGAAATGCACCGATCTAGCCCGAGAAACAAAGATTCGGCACAGAAATAGACTCGTGATGCGAGGAATCATCGAATCTGAAATAAACTCGATTGCATCATGTATCGGCTTGCCGATTCGGTGTTTCTGCTTCTAGTTAGTGTATTTGCATTCAAATGCACCGATCTAGCACGAGAAACAAAGATTCGGCACAGAAATAGACTCGTGAAGCGAGGAATCATCGAATCTGAAATAAACTCGATTGCATCGCTTATCGGCTTGCCGATTCGGTGTTTCTGCGTCTAGTTCGTGTATTTGCATTCAAATGCACCGATCTAGCACGAGAAACAAAGATTCGGCACAGATATAGACTCGTGAAGCGAGGAATCATCGAATATGAAATAAACTCGATTGCATCGCGTATCGGCATGCCGATTCTGTGTTTCTGCGTCTATTTCGTGTATTTGCATTTAAATGCACCGATCTAGCCCGAGAAACAAAGATTCGGCACAGAAATAGACTCGTGAAGCGAGGAATCATCGAATCTGAAATAAACTCGATTGCATCGCGTATCGGCTTGCCGATTCGGTGTCTCTGCTTCTAGTTCGTGTATTTGCATTCAAATGCACCGATCTAGCACGAGAAACAACGATTCGGCACATAAATAGATACGTGCAGCGAGGAATCATCGAATCTGAAATAAACTCGATTGCATCGCGTATCCGCAGACCGATTCTGTGTTTCTGCGTCTATTCGTGTATTTGCATTTGAATGCACCGATCTATCACGAGAAACAACGATTCGGCACAGAAATAGATTTGTGAAGCGAGGAATCATCGAATCTGAAATAAACTCGATTGCATCGCATATCGGCATGCCGATTCTGTGTTTCTGCGTCTATTTCGTGTATTTGCATTCAAATGCACCGATCTAGCCCGAGAAACAAAGATTCGGCACAGAAATAGACTCGTGAAGCGAGGAATCATCGAATCTGAAATAAACTCGATTGCATCGCGTATCGGCTTGCCGATTCGGTGTCTCTGCTTCTAGTTCGTGTATTTGCATTCAAATGCACCGATCTAGCACGAGAAACAAAGATTCGGCTCAGATAGACTCGTGAAGCGAGGAATCATCGAATCTGAAATAAACTCGATTGCATCGCGTATCGGCTTGCCGATTCGGTGTTACTGCGTCTAGTTCGTGTATTTGCATTCAAATGCACCGATCTAGCACGAGAAACAAAGATTCGGCACAGAAATAGACTCGTGAAGCGAGGAATCATCGAAACTGAAATAAACTCGATTGCATAGCGTATCGGCTTGCCGATTCGGTGTTTCTGCGTCTAGTTCGTGTATTTGCATTCAAATGCACCGATCTAGCACGAGAAACAAAGATTCTGCACAGAAATAGACTCGTGAAGCGAGGAATCATCGAATCTGAAATAAACTCGATTGCATCGCGTATCGGCATGCCGATTCTGTGTTTCTGCGTCTAGTTCGTGTATTTGCATTTGAATGCACCGATCTAGCACGAGAAACAACGATTCGGCACAGAAATAGACTCGTGATGCGAGGAATCATCGAATCTGAAATAAACTCGATTGCATCATGTATCGGCTTGCCGATTCGGTGTTTCTGCTTCTAGTTAGTGTATTTGCATTCAAATGCACCGATCTAGCACGAGAAACAAAGATTCGGCACAGAAATAGACTCGTGAAGCGAGGAATCATCGAAACTGAAATAAACTCGATTGCATAGCGTATCGGCTTGCCGATTCGGTGTTTCTGCGTCTAGTTCGTGTATTTGCATTCAAATGCACCGATCTAGCACGAGAAACAAAGATTCTGCACAGAAATAGACTCGTGAAGCGAGGAATCATCGAATCTGAAATAAACTCGATTGCATCGCTTATCGGCTTGCCGATTCGGTGTTTCTGCGTCTAGTTCGTTTATTTGCATTCAAATGCACCGATCTAGCACGAGAAACAAAGATTCGGCACAGATATAGACTCGTGAAGCGAGGAATCATCGAATCTGAAATAAACTCGATTGCATCGCGTATCGGCAGACCGATTCAGTGTTTCTGCGTCTATTCGTGTTTTTGCATTTGAATGCACCGATCTATCACGAGAAACAACGAATCGGCACAGAAATAGATTTGTGAAGCGAGGAATCATCGAATCTCAAATAAACTCGATTGCATCACGTATCGGCATGCCGATTCTGTGTTTCTGCGTCTATTTCGTGTATTTGTATTGAAATGCACCGATCTAGCCCGAGAACAAAGATTCGGCACAGAAATAGACTCGTGAAGCGAGGAATCATCGAATCTGAAATAACCTCGATTGCATCGCTTATCGGCTTGCCGATTCGGTGTTTCTGCGTCTAGTTCGTTTATTTGCATTCAAATGCACCGATCTAGCACGAGAAACAAAGATTCGGCACAGATATAGACTCGTGAAGCGAGGAATCATCGAATCTGAAATAAACTCGATTGCATCGCGTATCGGCATGCCGATTCTGTGTTTCTGCGTCTATTTCGTGTATTTGCATTCAAATGCACCGATCTAGCACGAGAAACAACGATTCGGCACATAAATAGATACGTGCAGCGAGGAATCATCGAATCTGAAATAAACTCGATTGCATCGCGTATCGGCAGACCGATTCTGTGTTTCTGCGTCTATTCGTGTATTTGCATTTGAATGCACCGATCTATCACGAGAAACAACGATTCGGCACAGATATAGACTCGTGAAGCGAGGAATCATCGAATCTCAAATAAACTCGATTGCATCGCGTTTCGGCATGCCGATTCTGTGTTTCTGCGTCTATTTCGTGTATTTGCATTCAAATGCACCGATCTAGCACGAGAAACAACGATTCGGCACATAAATAGATACGTGCAGCGAGGAATCATCGAATCTGAAATAAACACGATTGCATCGCGTATCGGCAGACCGATTCTGTGTTTCTGCGTCTATTCGTGTATTTGCATTTGAATGCACCGATCTATCACGAGAAACAACGATTCTGCACATAAATAGATACGTGCAGCGAGGAATCATCGAATCTGACATAAACTCGATTGCATCGCGTATCGGCAGACCGATTCTGTGTTTCTGCGTCTATTCGTGTTTTTGCATTTGAATGCACCGATCTATCACGAGAAACAACGATTCGGCACAGAAATAGATTTGTGAAGCGAGGAATCATCGAATCTCAAATAAACTCGATTGCATCACGTATCGGCATGCCGATTCTGTGTTTCTGCGTCTATTTCGTGTATTTGCATTGAAATGCACCGATCTAGCCCGAGAAACAAAGATTCGGCACAGAAATAGACTCGTGATGCGAGGAATCATCGAATCTGAAATAAACTCGATTGCATCATGTATCGGCTTGCCGATTCGGTGTTTCTGCTTCTAGTTAGTGTATTTGCATTCAAATGCACCGATCTAGCACGAGAAACAAAGATTCGGCACAGAAATAGACTCGTGAAGCGAGGAATCATCGAATCTGAAATAAACTCGATTGCATCGCTTATCGGCTTGCCGATTCGGTGTTTCTGCGTCTAGTTCGTGTATTTGCATTCAAATGCACCGATCTAGCACGAGAAACAAAGATTCGGCACAGATATAGACTCGTGAAGCGAGGAATCATCGAATATGAAATAAACTCGATTGCATCGCGTATCGGCATGCCGATTCTGTGTTTCTGCGTCTATTTCGTGTATTTGCATTTAAATGCACCGATCTAGCCCGAGAAACAAAGATTCGGCACAGAAATAGACTCGTGAAGCGAGGAATCATCGAATCTGAAATAAACTCGATTGCATCGCGTATCGGCTTGCCGATTCGGTGTCTCTGCTTCTAGTTCGTGTATTTGCATTCAAATGCACCGATCTAGCACGAGAAACAACGATTCGGCACATAAATAGATACGTGCAGCGAGGAATCATCGAATCTGAAATAAACTCGATTGCATCGCGTATCCGCAGACCGATTCTGTGTTTCTGCGTCTATTCGTGTATTTGCATTTGAATGCACCGATCTATCACGAGAAACAACGATTCGGCACAGAAATAGATTTGTGAAGCGAGGAATCATCGAATCTGAAATAAACTCGATTGCATCGCATATCGGCATGCCGATTCTGTGTTTCTGCGTCTATTTCGTGTATTTGCATTCAAATGCACCGATCTAGCCCGAGAAACAAAGATTCGGCACAGAAATAGACTCTTGAAGCGAGGAATCATCGAATCTGAAATAAACTCGATTGCATCGCGTATCGGCTTGCCGATTCGGTGTCTCTGCTTCTAGTTCGTGTATTTGCATTCAAATGCACCGATCTAGCACGAGAAACAAAGATTCGGCTCAGATAGACTCGTGAAGCGAGGAATCATCGAATCTGAAATAAACTCGATTGCATCATGTATCGGCTTGCCGATTCGGTGTTTCTGCTTCTAGTTAGTGTATTTGCATTCAAATGCACCGATCTAGCACGAGAAACAAAGATTCGGCACAGAAATAGACTCGTGAAGCGAGGAATCATCGAAACTGAAATAAACTCGATTGCATAGCGTATCGGCTTGCCGATTCGGTGTTTCTGCGTCTAGTTCGTGTATTTGCATTCAAATGCACCGATCTAGCACGAGAAACAAAGATTCTGCACAGAAATAGACTCGTGAAGCGAGGAATCATCGAATCTGAAATAAACTCGATTGCATCGCGTATCGGCATGCCGATTCTGTGTTTCTGCGTCTAGTTCGTGTATTTGCATTTGAATGCACCGATCTAGCACGAGAAACAACGATTCGGCACAGAAATAGACTCGCGATGCGAGGAATCATCGAATCTGAAATAAACTCGATTGCATCATGTATCGGCTTGCCGATTCGGTGTTTCTGCTTCTAGTTAGTGTATTTGCATTCAAATGCACCGATCTAGCACGAGAAACAAAGATTAGGCACAGAAATAGACTCGTGAAGCGAGGAATCATCGAATCTGAAATAAACTCGATTGCATCATGTATCGGCTTGCCGATTCGGTGTTTCTACGTCTAGTTCGTGTATTTGCATTCAAATGCACCGATCTAGCACGAGAAACAAAGATTCTGCACAGAAATAGACTCGTGAAGCGAGGAATCATCGAATCTGAAATAAACTCGATTGCATCGCGTATCGGCATGCCGATTCTGTGTTTCTGCGTCTAGTTCGTGTATTTGCATTCAAATGCACCGATCTAGCACGAGAAACAAAGATTCGGCTCAGATAGACTCGTGAAGCGAGGAATCATCGAATCTGAAATAAACTCGATTGCATCGCGTATCGGCTTGCCGATTCGGTGTCTCTGCTTCTAGTTCGTGTATTTGCATTCAAATGCACCGATCTAGCACGAGAAACAACGATTCGGCACATAAATAGATACGTGCAGCGAGGAATCATCGAATCTGAAATAAACTCGATTGCATCGCGTATCCGCAGACCGATTCTGTGTTTCTGCGTCTATTCGTGTATTTGCATTTGAATGCACCGATCTATCACGAGAAACAACGATTCGGCACAGAAATAGATTTGTGAAGCGAGGAATCATCGAATCTGAAATAAACTCGATTGCATCGCATATCGGCATGCCGATTCTGTGTTTCTGCGTCTATTTCGTGTATTTGCATTCAAATGCACCGATCTAGCCCGAGAAACAAAGATTCGGCACAGAAATAGACTCGTGAAGCGAGGGATCATCGAATCTGAAATAAACTCGATTGCATCGCGTATCGGCTTGCCGATTCGGTGTCTCTGCTTCTAGTTCGTGTATTTGCATTCAAATGCACCGATCTAGCACGAGAAACAAAGATTCGGCTCAGATAGACTCGTGAAGCGAGGAATCATCGAATCTGAAATAAACTCGATTGCATCGCGTATCGGCTTGCCGATTCGGTGTTACTGCGTCTAGTTCGTGTATTTGCATTCAAATGCACCGATCTAGCACAAGAAACAAACATTCGGCACAAAAATAGACTCGTGATGCGAGGAATCATCGAAACTGAAATAAACTCGATTGCATAGCGTATCGGCTTGCCGATTCGGTGTTTCTGCGTCTAGTTCGTGTATTTGCATTCAAATGCACCGATCTAGCACGAGAAACAAAGATTCTGCACAGAAATAGACTCGTGAAGCGAGGAATCATCGAATCTGAAATAAACTCGATTGCATCGCGTATCGGCATGCCGATTCTGTGTTTCTGCGTCTAGTTCGTGTATTTGCATTTGAATGCACCGATCTAGCACGAGAAACAACGATTCGGCACAGAAATAGACTCGTGATGCGAGGAATCATCGAATCTGAAATAAACTCGATTGCATCATGTATCGGCTTGCCGATTCGGTGTTTCTGCTTCTAGTTAGTGTATTTGCATTCAAATGCACCGATCTAGCACGAGAAACAAAGATTCGGCACAGAAATAGACTCGTGAAGCGAGGAATCATCGAATCTGAAATAAACTCGATTGCATCATGTATCGGCTTGCCGATTCGGTGTTTCTGCTTCTAGTTAGTGTATTTGCATTCAAATGCACCGATCTAGCACGAGAAACAAAGATTCGGCACAGAAATAGACTCGTGAAGCGAGGAATCATCGAAACTGAAATAAACTCGATTGCATAGCGTATCGGCTTGCCGATTCGGTGTTTCTGCGTCTAGTTCGTGTATTTGCATTCAAATGCACCGATCTAGCACGAGAAACAAAGATTCTGCACAGAAATAGACTCGTGAAGCGAGGAATCATCGAATCTGAAATAAACTCGATTGCATCGCGTATCGGCATGCCGATTCTGTGTTTCTGCGTCTAGTTCGTGTATTTGCATTTGAATGCACCGATCTAGCACGAGAAACAACGATTCGGCACAGAAATAGACTCGTGATGCGAGGAATCATCGAATCTGAAATAAACTCGATTGCATCATGTATCGGCTTGCCGATTCGGTGTTTCTGCTTCTAGTTAGTGTATTTGCATTTGAATGCACCGATCTAGCACGAGAAACAACGATTCGGCACAGATATAGACTCGTGAAGCGAGGAATCATCGAATCTGAAATAAACTCGATTGCATCGCTTATCGGCTTGCCGATTCGGTGTTTCTGCGTCTAGTTCGTGTATTTGCATTCAAATGCACCGATCTAGCACGAGAAACAAAGATTCGGCACAGAAATAGACTCGTGATGCGAGGAATCATCGAATCTGAAATAAACTCGATTGCATCATGTATCGGCTTGCCGATTCGGTGTTTCTGCTTCTAGTTAGTGTATTTGCATTCAAATGCCCCGATCTAGCACGGGAAACAACGATTCGGCACATAAATAGACTCCTGACGCGAGGAATCATCGAATCTGAAATAAACTCGATTGCATCGCGTATCGGCTTGCCGATTCGGTGTTTCTGCGTCTAGTTCGTGTATTTGCATTTGAATGCACCGATCTAGCACGAGAAACAACGATTCGGCACAGATATAGACTCGTGAAGCGAGGAATCATCGAATCTGAAGTAAACTCGATTGCATCGCGTATCGGCATGCCGATTCTGTGTTTCTGCGTCTATTTCGTGTATTTGCATTCAAATGCACCGATCTAGCACAAGAAACAAACATTCGGCACAAAAATAGACTCGTGATGCGAGGAATCATCGAATCTGAAATAAACTCGATTGCATCATGTATCGGCTTGCCGATTCGGTGTTTCTGCTTCTAGTTAGTGTATTTGCATTCAAATGCACCGATCTAGCACGAGAAACAAAGATTCGGCACAGAAATAGACTCGTGAAGCGAGGAATCATCGAAACTGAAATAAACTCGATTGCATAGCGTATCGGCTTGCCGATTCGGTGTTTCTGCGTCTAGTTCGTGTATTTGCATTCAAATGCACCGATCTAGCACGAGAAACAAAGATTCTGCACAGAAATAGACTCGTGAAGCGAGGAATCATCGAATCTGAAATAAACTCGATTGCATCGCGTATCGGCATGCCGATTCTGTGTTTCTGCGTCTAGTTCGTGTATTTGCATTTGAATGCACCGATCTAGCACGAGAAACAACGATTCGGCACAGAAATAGACTCTTGAAGCGAGGAATCATCGAATCTGAAATAAACTCGATTGCATCGCGTATCGGCTTGCCGATTCGGTGTCTCTGCTTCTAGTTCGTGTATTTGCATTCAAATGCACCGATCTAGCACGAGAAACAAAGATTCGGCTCAGATAGACTCGTGAAGCGAGGAATCATCGAATCTGAAATAAACTCGATTGCATCATGTATCGGCTTGCCGATTCGGTGTTTCTGCTTCTAGTTAGTGTATTTGCATTCAAATGCACCGATCTAGCACGAGAAACAAAGATTAGGCACAGAAATAGACTCGTGAAGCGAGGAATCATCGAATCTGAAATAAACTCGATTGCATCATGTATCGGCTTGCCGATTCGGTGTTTCTGCTTCTAGTTAGTGTATTTGCATTCAAATGCACCGATCTAGCACGAGAAACAAAGATTCGGCACAGAAATAGACTCGTGAAGCGAGGAATCATCGAAACTGAAATAAACTCGATTGCATAGCGTATCGGCTTGCCGATTCGGTGTTTCTACGTCTTGTTCGTGTATTTGCATTCAAATGCACCGATCTAGCACGAGAAACAAAGATTCTGCACAGAAATAGACTCGTGAAGCGAGGAATCATCGAATCTGAAATAAACTCGATTGCATCGCGTATCGGCATGCCGATTCTGTGTTTCTGCGTCTAGTTCGTGTATTTGCATTCAAATGCACCGATCTAGCACGAGAAACAAAGATTCGGCTCAGATAGACTCGTGAAGCGAGGAATCATCGAATCTGAAATAAACTCGATTGCATCGCGTATCGGCTTGCCGATTCGGTGTCTCTGCTTCTAGTTCGTGTATTTGCATTCAAATGCACCGATCTAGCACGAGAAACAACGATTCGGCACATAAATAGATACGTGCAGCGAGGAATCATCGAATCTGAAATAAACTCGATTGCATCGCGTATCCGCAGACCGATTCTGTGTTTCTGCGTCTATTCGTGTATTTGCATTTGAATGCACCGATCTATCACGAGAAACAACGATTCGGCACAGAAATAGATTTGTGAAGCGAGGAATCATCGAATCTGAAATAAACTCGATTGCATCGCATATCGGCATGCCGATTCTGTGTTTCTGCGTCTATTTCGTGTATTTGCATTCAAATGCACCGATCTAGCCCGAGAAACAAAGATTCGGCACAGAAATAGACTCGTGAAGCGAGGAATCATCGAATCTGAAATAAACTCGATTGCATCGCGTATCGGCTTGCCGATTCGGTGTCTCTGCTTCTAGTTCGTGTATTTGCATTCAAATGCACCGATCTAGCACGAGAAACAAAGATTCGGCGCAGATAGACTCGTGAAGCGAGGAATCATCGAATCTGAAATAAACTCGATTGCATCGCGTATCGGCTTGCCGATTCGGTGTTACTGCGTCTAGTTCGTGTATTTGCATTCAAATGCACCGATCTAGCACAAGAAACAAACATTCGGCACAAAAATAGACTCGTGATGCGAGGAATCATCGAATCTGAAATAAACTCGATTGCATCATGTATCGGCTTGCCGATTCGGTGTTTCTGCTTCTAGTTAGTGTATTTGCATTCAAATGCACCGATCTAGCACGAGAAACAAAGATTCGGCACAGAAATAGACTCGTGAAGCGAGGAATCATCGAAACTGAAATAAACTCGATTGCATAGCGTATCGGCTTGCCGATTCGGTGTTTCTGCGTCTAGTTCGTGTATTTGCATTCAAATGCACCGATCTAGCACGAGAAACAAAGATTCTGCACAGAAATAGACTCGTGAAGCGAGGAATCATCGAATCTGAAATAAACTCGATTGCATCGCGTATCGGCATGCCGATTCTGTGTTTCTGCGTCTAGTTCGTGTATTTGCATTTGAATGCACCGATCTAGCACGAGAAACAACGATTCGGCACAGAAATAGACTCGTGATGCGAGGAATCATCGAATCTGAAATAAACTCGATTGCATCATGTATCGGCTTGCCGATTCGGTGTTTCTGCTTCTAGTTAGTGTATTTGCATTCAAATGCACCGATCTAGCACGAGAAACAAAGATTCGGCACAGAAATAGACTCGTGAAGCGAGGAATCATCGAATCTGAAATAAACTCGATTGCATCATGTATCGGCTTGCCGATTCGGTGTTTCTACTTCTAGTTAGTGTATTTGCATTCAAATGCACCGATCTAGCACGAGAAACAAAGATTCGGCTCAGATAGGACTCGTGAAGCGAGGAATCATCGAATCTGAAATAAACTCGATTGCATCGCGTATCGGCTTGCCGATTCGGTGTTACTGCGTCTAGTTCGTGTATTTGCATTCAAATGCACCGATCTAGCACAAGAAACAAACATTCGGCACAAAAATAGACTCGTGATGCGAGGAATCATCGAATCTGAAATAAACTCGATTGCATCATGTATCGGCTTGCCGATTCGGTGTTTCTGCTTCCAGTTAGTGTATTTGCATTCAAATGCACCGATCTAGCACGAGAAACAAAGATTCGGCACAGAAATAGACTCGTGAAGCGAGGAATCATCGAAACTGAAATAAACTCGATTGCATAGCGTATCGGCTTGCCGATTCGGTGTTTCTGCGTCTAGTTCGTGTATTTGCATTCAAATGCACCGATCTAGCACGAGAAACAAAGATTCTGCACAGAAATAGACTCGTGAAGCGAGGAATCATCGAATCTGAAATAAACTCGATTGCATCGCGTATCGGCATGCCGATTCTGTGTTTCTGCGTCTAGTTCGTGTATTTGCATTTGAATGCACCGATCTAGCACGAGAAACAACGATTCGGCACAGAAATAGACTCGTGATGCGAGGAATCATCGAATCTGAAATAAACTCGATTGCATCATGTATCGGCTTGCCGATTCGGTGTTTCTGCTTCTAGTTAGTGTATTTGCATTCAAATGCACCGATCTAGCACGAGAAACAAAGATTCGGCACAGAAATAGACTCGTGAAGCGAGGAATCATCGAATCTGAAATAAACTCGATTGCATCATGTATCGGCTTGCCCGATTCG
>CAXAAD010000377.1:0-35327 GCA_963966675.1 Lasioglossum calceatum
CTCCTAGGGAATCGACGATTTATTTCTATCGATATCGAATCGAACTTGATCCGAGTTTATTGTGCCATTTAGTTGTGACTTGTCATCGAAAACTCCAACCTGGTAAGAAGACGATGGAACCGCTTATCGAGCGTGTCGTCGATTGTGAAAATGTGCAGGATTGCCAGCGCGCGTGCGAACATGAGAAGACGTTTGACTGCAAAGGTTTCAACTACAGGTACGTGCACATTTACATTCATTTACCATTTTTTATTGCAGTTAAGTACATTTCTTTTTCCCAAATTCCGAACATGTCCGCCCACGACGAGGCTTGTCAAGGCTCCCCGCGCCTGCACTTTCCTTAGAGCTCGCGTTATAATACAATCTATAACAAATAAATAAATATAATACAATCTATATCAGTTTGTAACGTAGCTTGTCCGTAATTTCAAGGCACGAGACAAATGGATCAAAGAGCACGTGCGAACTGACAGCCACGCCATACCTTCTCATGAACGCCAACAAAGACTTCTTAATCGATTCTCGGTACGATTACTACGAAAGAGATCGAAATTGCATGCCTTTCAAGGAAACTTTCGGCGGCAGTTTTCCTCGTCGGAACCGGCCAACCGATGCATGGTCGCAGATCGAGCAACACAACACGGACTCCGATCTATTTCGACAGCAGTCGATTCCGACAGACTTCTCGCTTTATCAATCGATGTATCCGACAAGTCCACAATCTACTCCGGACTTGTTCGACAAACACGCACCACGGTTCAACGAACAATTTCCGCGCGAAGGTCTTCGCGGTGAGTACTTGTATGCTCGTACACAAACGAGGACATACAAAGAGGATCCGTCACGAACAGAGTAAAACAAGGCGAAACAAGCTAACTACTTTTTATGCTGCGTAGACTTTGGGTTTCGTCAAAACGCCCCTACGGATTGGTACGGTAACGAAAGGAATCCGGAAAGTGGTCCGGTTCGCGGCAATTCGTTCCACGACTTTGTCCACAATGGATTTTCAAACGTAAAATCTTCGATGTCACCGGCGTACGAGATCGACGAGAAATCGTTGCAACGCGATTCTTTCTATGCTCGAAACAACGAGCAGTCCTCGGAGAAATTGTACAATTACGGCAGCGCATTTGGATACGACGATAGCTACTTGCCTAATGTCGTTACGTCTTCGAAAGATTATGGTTTCGGAGAACGCGAGGCCTCGCCAACCGGTCAAAGATGTTCCATTACATACGCAACAGGTTCGAAACTCGGTAGAAGCGTTTTACGAAAGTCGTGCCTCGCGCGCGATCCGAAGCAATGCGAGCAACTTTGCCTCGCCGAAACTGCCTACGCTTGCGAAAGCTTCGCTTACAGGTGAGCACGAACGATATTGCCACGCCACGTCATCGACGATTTCGTTCTGACTGAAATATGTTGTAGTCCGCGTGAAATTAAGGGGGGGTTAAGTCATGATTTTACCGGTTTAGAATTTGTTTAAAAATTACAGGCCTTCACTTACGAATTTTTATCTCAGAAACTGTTTGCCCGATGGAGCTATATTTTTTTTTGTTTATTCAGAAAGGATTGGGCTATTGTAAAATAATTTTTTCAACCTCGATAATCATCTTTATCGTTTCTACTTTTCGTTCCATGTACACAGGTACAATGTGCTGTCGACAAATCCCACCGACAATTGCCTGCTCAGCGATCTTTCGCACAAAGATCTCAATTCCTACACGGATCTCGAGCCGGATCGGGATTACGACGTCTACATAATGATTCAAGATCCAAAGGTTTGCTACTCGAAAGAAGAAACGAGTCGTCCCCCCGCGGAAGAATGTTTCTCGAGAGTGAGAAGCGGATTTGGTATACCGACGGACATTACGAGAAAGTCAACGTTAGCGCATAATATGGGAGAATGTCAGTTTGCCTGCACAACGTCGCAAGAATTTCTCTGTAAAAGTTTTGTCTTTGTATACGGCACGATCAAGCAGCGCGATCGCGGTCATACAAATCCGAATTGTTTTCTAAGCGATTGGACATCGGGCGAGATCGATCCTGTCAATATGCCCGACATGGACGGCGCTGAATTATACGAAAGAAGTAGCTTCTCCTACGGCTGTGGAGCATACCCGTCGGTACCATCGGTTTCCGAGTTGGCCACATTCTACGAAAAGGGATCCGTTTCGACACAATCGGATGAACTTTGTTACGCTCGGTATCACAGGCCATGCAAATTAATGTCCCACGCGATAGTGTCTTCGGCGCGGACTCCTACGAGATCGGAGTGTCGCCAAAGGTGCTCGTCGATGAGGAACACGGGTACGATACCGTGCATGTCGTTCAATTACATGTGAGCAAATACCGTTTTTGAATCAACAATTACGGGAGAACCTCCCTCCTCTTTCTCCGTATAGTTACAACACGATAATAATCGTCGAATATTGTTCATAGGAGGGCCAACACCGACGGTACCCAACACAATTGTTGGTTGAGCGATATATCTATACAAGACCTAAGGCCGAATTTAGACTATACCCACGACGATAATCATGTATTATACATGTGGAAAGATCTTGAACCGTTTTGTGGTCTGTCAACGAATCCGCTGTACGAGACGAATGTCGCACCAATAAACAAAGATCGCGGGCAACTGCCGGCGTCCTTTCCTCCCACGTTGGAGCAACCGAACCCGCAAATCGTATTCGACGACAGAACTCACGGGACCGGACCGATTTTACATTCCGACCCGCGAACAAGAAATCAATTTCAGCCCGGAATGTATGGGCACGATCACGAGCGAGAAAATGGCCATGAGACAGATCACATCAGCAACGTCGGCAATCCCGGTATCCAGCCACCGTCCTCTTACGACCGTTTCGAACCAGGATTCGATTCACCGTTTCATTTCCAATGTAAGTAACGCAGATTACAGCGATAAAGGAAAACTATCTTGTTAAACTCGTCGACTAATAGTTTATCTTTTGCATTACCGTTCTCGGCCAGCAAGGACACTTTCGACTTTCCAACGTTACACGGTAAGCGGTCACCCTTGCAGAAACGGGACCCTCTGTCAACGAAACGAGGTAGCTGGTTTTTGGTCCTGCGAAATCGAAGGAAACTCTGAACAGGGTAGCTGGAATTATTGTTGCGAACCCGATCATAAGTGCGGCTATTCACAAGGATATGAATATCCCTGGTACATATTATATACACATTGTATAGAAATGGCAATAACATTAACGGTAACGATGATGATTACAATAGTTGCACGTGCATTTCAGGTGCTACGTGGGTTTGAAATACGACCAATGGCGGCCTTGCAGCGAAACATATTACCCGTATGTGTCCAAAGATATGCCGCTTTATCGCCAGTTTCCAGCGTATTCTGCTCGCCATTGGCCAGTCATCTATCAACATGAAACGGTACCGTCGGACTGCGTTGGCAACGCTACAGAACGAGGAAGCTTCCACGGCTAAAATATCTGAACTGTATCAACGAATTTGAATCTTTTAAAAACAAACCGACAGCGATTCATAATTCATAGCGAAACAACCGTCCACTGCCGACGCATTTTTCCATAGCCGAGAACAATTACATACACTGGACAATTCAATTGTTCTATCGCACTAACAATAAGAATAAACGAATCTCTCTATATTACGTACATTTCATTGCACATATGCAAAACTGTACGGGCAATGACCTCATTTGGTTGGGAGTGGATAGATCAGTGATCAGGGGCGCGGTAGAGGCCCCTGACCTGATCCTGATCTGCCTGTTTCGCCCACCACCCTTTCTTTCGTGCCTTCGCTTCCCCCCTCGTACGTCCCTCCATGACGTCGCTCGTGATTGCTCGTGACATAACCTCGAGGTTTTGTTCAACTGCCTGCGACTTCTCAACAGTCCAGTTTACCCCCAACTGTCATCTCGTAGATGATTTAGTCTTGGCTTCAAGGCACTTATCTGAAGCCGAACAACACCTAAATTGCTCTGTTAGGTTTCAAGATATATAGAAAGAAATGTTAAAGAGAAAAGTTGTACTGCACAAATATGGTGATATAAAAAAATGTTCTGATTGTTGTCGTTCTCAAGGTTTTTTTAAGATCATCGATGATTTTTAAGTGGCACCATATATTTTTAACTTTATAGTGTTGTAGCTGACGCCAAGACGATTTCAATTATGTGCTACACTATGACCTTCAAATGACCTCGAGCTAGAAAATTTATGAATCACCCGGTGTAGTATCAGAGAGTATACATAATATAGAGTGTGAAGTACACATAAGGATTTAAGTAGCCGAACGTGTTATCCACAGGACGTCATCGTGTTAGACTGCCAGCCCCTGTGCTATTCAGCGAGACCAGTAACCGGGCGCGACCGTGCCCGGGGATAACGTGGAACTTACAGTGATCTGATATACCACATCGGTAAAAGTTCTACCACCGACGAGATACTCGTCATCAAGTAGAAGAAGAATTCTGTAATTGCGTTATAATACTATCTCCAACGAGATACTATCTCGTCGGTGTCGGTGGTTCCGCACTCTTTACCTAAATAGTACCAGAGAATATATGACAGTGTTCACACCCGGGGTGAACCAGCTTGAATAATACATGTACTTTGTTCTGAAGGAAGGCGAAATTGCAGAATATTATGCAAGACAATAGGAATAGGAATATACTATAGGAATAGCAACGGAATTTATTGAAAATCAACATATTTATTAAATATGCAGCTATTAGCTCGATATTATCCTCTATTCATAAGACACTAGAAGTTCTTAGAAATAGAGGATAATACCGATTACCCAGGTCTCACCACGAGGAGGTTGCTGCACAAGAGACCCGAAAGGGAGTCAGAACGAATGCAATATTCCTTCTGGCTCCCTTTCTTACAACGACGGACTTATACTAAATTACGCAAGCAACATATATGTCGAGTAATTATCGCGGAGCAAAAGGTGTGAATCGGAGAAGAAGTCTCCGATCCACGGGGGGCCAAAGGCGAATCAGGCAGAAGGCTCTGATTCTTTCAAAGTGAGAAACAAGAGCGAACCAGAGCAGAAGGCTCTGGTTAGAAGCGGACGCGGCGCGTACAATGCTTGCTGCACAGTACCGGCCAGAGCTGATACCGACGTGTCCTCACCAAGAGAAATGGACATGAGAAGAGTTCAAACGATATCCCATTTCTCCACCAACTACCTGTCACCAAACAACAAAAGTTGAGGTGAACGCGGGTAGAATGACGAATAGAGAGGACACTGTAGCATGGCTACACGAGTGAACAGGTCTCAATGAACCATCCCTCTCAATAAATCGACGCCGAATACCGGCTCCAACCGGTCTGTACATACAAGCAAGGTCCGACACTGCAGAAGGCTGTGTCGGAGTCAAAAATTCGAGTCAAGCAAAGTGAAGTTACGGCAATAATTACCCGACATACCATGTTTACGACGACGATATACAGTCTTAATAACTAACGCACGCATGCCGAGCAATTATTGTGGACCAAAAGACTAAATCACAAAAGAGGGAAGAATCAAAGCAGAAGGCTTTGATTCGCAAAGAAGAAACACGAACCTGAGCAGAAGGCTCAGGTTCGGGGGTGACGCTAAGACAATAATTGCTCGGCAAATAAAACTAACTTAAGAATACGCTGCAATCCTCTTGGTGCGTCCTCTTCTTGGTGTGTCCACTTCGTGCTGTGTCCTCTTCATGGTGTATTCTAGCTGAAACAGACTAATAACGGTAAGACATAACAATACATATAACCCCGCACACGAGTGCGAATCTAACCAGCTCGCGAGAGCCAACCTAACACCAGCTCACGAGAGCCAAACTAACCTCGCACACGAGTGCGACCTATAGGCGATTCGGGTAGCCCCAGGGACGCAACTCCCCGTACTCACTCACGGCCCCATCCGTGAGTGAGCCCCTGAGGGACCTCCGATCGGAGGAATACCAATTTTAATCAAGAAATATAAATTTGAACAAGACTCGATACCGAAAATTTCAATGGAAATTCGAATTAGCATATTGGAGGTAATAATTGATGGTATTCGTTGAATGAACAGTTGAATGACATGTTTGTTGAAGCTGGGCCAAGGGTAGACAAAGGAAGTATTGAAAAATATTAATAGTATTAAAACTTACCGTAGCTGTAGATGACCTCTGGTCCACCTCTGGTCAGTCCCTGGTCCTTCTGGTCCCCGTGGTCCCGGAGCCCGTCCGCTCGCACCGGCCCGACCGCTCGCACCAGCCCGACCGCTCGCACCGGCCCCCCCGCCCCGACTGACTGACGGCGGGCTCTCGCCGAGTTCGCGCGGCAGCCCCCACCCCACCGAATATCGATCGATGTCGATCGCCGTGACAATTATTGATAAATTTATTATTTCTAGCTGGTTAATGTTTATAACAATTCCATTGTACGGCGATGCAATCCCTTGGCTATCTGACCACCTAATTTTTTAGTAAAAGTGGCTAATAGTATTCGAGATACGGAGTAACTTTTAAACTATGAACATTCGCACGCATTAATTTATTCAATACAATTGACAGATAAATTTATTATTTCTGGCTGTTTAATGTTGTTCGAAAACTTGCAATCCAGTTTTCTTATAAATTGCAAAGTGATTCCGAGCCATTTAATTTCTGTATATATCATTACATATTCCGATGTAAACCTCGCCGGATCGACAGTTCGTCGACCCCGTCAAATCGTCTCCTGGGCCATCGCATCATGTTTTCCTTACTCCAATTCCGTTACCCTATTCCTTTGTCTCCTCCGCAGCTCCGTTTATTAGGTCATTACCCTAACGAACGTTGCTACGGTCCTACTCGTTTAATTTCAAACTCCGTAATCCGTCTAAAACCGATGGCCCACGTGGGTGTAAAAGAGAGCTGCCTTGTCGCTCTCACACTCTTGCGATTATTCTGGTCATACTGACACATATCAAAGTTTTCGTGCGTTTATTCTTGTCATACTGACACTCATCAAATCTCGTTTCGTTCGATCATTCATTGTTCATTTTCTCATTTTATTATTTTTCCTTTTGTATCGTTGATTTCTCGTTAAATATACTTTGTATTGTTAACTTTCCTCGTTACACCTTTCTCTTCTACACCTTTTACATTTCCATTAGCTAGAGTTTACAACAAATGTTTATAACAATTCCTTTTGCTAATTAATGATGTTAACGAGCACTTCCTTGACCACTTTGCCATCTAATTTTTTCGTAAAAATAGTCAATAAAACTCGAGATACAGAATAACTTTTAAACCATGAACATTCGCACGCATTAATTTATTCAACATAACACTATGATACATTTATTAATTCTAGCTGTTTAATGTTTGTAATAATTCCTTTTGCCAACGATGTGGACAAGCACTCCCTTGACCACCTTGCCATCTAATCTTTTACAGTAAAGCCTTTTCAACATATTTTCTGTTCCCTCAGATTCTTCAAACATTTATGTATAAAAAAGTGTAAGGTAATAATTCTCATTTATGAAATATTTTGAAATTACAAATAGAGGTATCTCGTATAAAATTTGAAGTAGGAATTGTTGATTTTCCTAAAATTATGCTTCATATTACTTTCTTAATATATCTGGAAATTTTTTGTCCTTGAGTTTTGCTTTTAATATTTTAAACCTTAAAACATTGTCTGAAATATTTGCAATACGTTCGGTGCAGAATGTAACAATTCACATCAATATGGTTCCGTGACGATTTGCCTTCTCACCGACGAGCACCGACGAGAATCTCTTCAGTGGCCTTCCGCACCGACGAGGTCACGTCGATAGCCTTCTGTTTCTTACTCCAGCCTGAATACATTCAAGAGGGCGTATGAGAACTCAGAAATATTCGGGACGGTGACACCAACCTGCACCAACTCCCGTAAGGCTGGCAGTCTCGTCGGTGTCGCGAATACCAAAAGTTCCGACAATAGTTTCGCTTCTGGCATATTGTATACTCTGTGTCTTGGTCTCGGGTTTATTAGGTACATATTGCACCTTTATTGTTAGCGTTCTTTTCTTATCGAGTTTTATTGGACTGATGTGATGCGATTGCTACCCTCCCATACTCGCGTGCGTATCGTCGACTTGGCGACCACATACAATTTAAGTTATTAACGTTACGTCCTTTCGTGGAGTTTGTTATGACGGCATTACCGGTGCCGCCATAATCATTTATCTCCGAGAGACACATAGCATTACACTAACCCCACTAATTAAATCCAACGAGTTCTGTGTGAGGGCTAAGAGGAAACGAGAAGGTGTGGCAACTTATAGTGTTGACAAAGAATTTTCGTTATTTTGTTAAGTGTAAACAAACATTATTCGCGCGTGTACGATCAACACGGTAAAAGAGTGTGTACGAAAACTCGGACGTACGTAAGTAGATGGAGTAAGAAATCCAATCGTGAGTTACGTTTAAATACATTGTCTTTTTCAGGAACTTTTCTACGCTTGTGAGAAATTAACTACATCACAAAAATGCCAAAAACTCGGTTAATTACACGCTCGGTAACGAATACCCGACCATCTCACATGACGTTAAACTTGGAATGTGCAGAAGAACCGCTTAGCGAAGCGCAATTGATGTTGCGCGTAGAACTCAAGGAAAATTATGATAGAGTACGTTCCACATTTCAGTTGAAACTAATACTGTATAACGCATCGTTGGTATTTCTAATGAGTTTGTTTACTGTAATCTTTTAGGTGGCTGCTTCTTTAGACGAATTGATTAAAGACCATGGAGGTAAATTAGTATGTCAGGCAGGCAACGTGAATGGTTATCAGTATACGTTGTAAGTATGAATTTTGCAGCTGTTGTTGTTCTTTTAGACAATTTTATATTTGTTATTTTTCCCGTATTAGACCCTCGAACTCGGCACCGACAGTGGTGAAAAATCCTCAATCTATTGTGGGTGTAGTGAGTATTATACAAAGTGTGAACGAAGCAACGCTATTATCGATAGATTACTACATTGGTAGCATTTACAGAATCAAACTAAGAATCAACAACCCATTAAACTGAATGTATTGAATAACGCAAATGGCTCTCAGAGCAACATACAATTGGTCGTGGATTCACGAATGGGAGTTATCCTTGGATCCGTAGCTCAATCTCAAGGTAACATGATGTTTGTTAAATTACACATATTTGGAAAATTATTGATAAAACACTGTACCATAAAGTCGAAATGGTAATTACAAATTCCAATAATTATAGTCACTTCCATAACAACTGCTCCGTCGGTTTCGATATCAGCTCCGCCGACGACACCTGCGTCTACGTCCACATCCATAGCAACAACTATACCTACGATCACTCATTCTCAAACAGAAAACGTATGGAAATAGTTGACATTGTTTTCTTCAATATCGTATAAGCTAATTAATATACTAACAGCTTAATAATTTTTCTCAGTACAAATACACTCGATCCGGCCGTCGAACCAAGGTTCTTCAACCGCAACAACCTGACATAATAGAGGAAGTATGTTATTCAAACTTATCTTTTAAACTTAATGCTTTTTGCTTCAACTTACGCCCTGACTCTGTTTTTGTATAGCCTGTGGTAGTTGCCCGCGGAAGACAAAAAGTAGGATGTTCGACGCACGTGGTTACGCCGAGTAAGTAACGCGAAGCGGTCAAATTATTCTATACCAACTATTAGGTTGGAGGGAAAATTCTGTCGTATTTTAAATAAGCAGGTAATTTTGTTTGTAAATATCTGGAAATTATCTGGAAGATGGCAACAAGTTGTTACAAATAATGGAAATTATAATATTAGACATATATTTTTATAAATTAATTCAAATGTTTTCTTTAAAATACGACAGAACTTTCCCCCCAACCTAACAAATGACATGCATAGCATAAAAATGTTTTGTCCCGTTTTTAGCTACTACAAGTCCTCAAGGAGTTACGAATCTCAGAATAAAAACTGTAAGCAAACAACAGATTACACCGGTTGTATCGTCAACAGTGACTACCATAAATGCCAATACGGGGACGGCGACGAGGTTATCCATGAATAAACCGACTGAGCACACTAGCATCGGTGGAATATCGGTCGGAAATAAAAACGCAGGTGAGAGTCCGAAATTTCATACAGGATTAATCCCTGTCCTTTTACGTTTATCAACGAATACACCATATCGAGTAAAAATAAGAATAGGATCAGAGAGAGAGAGCCAGTTAATTCCAGAAATTGAATTTTCATTCAGCTTGCGAGCAAATAGAGGAATCAAAGAAGAATCTCCCAGATGGCAGGGAAGTAACGTTCAACAAAATGAATGGCGGCAGGACGTTCCCTTCGTTGGTCGTCATAGCAAGGCCTAATCTTCGCACGAAAGATATTACAGCGCAAATAGCTCAAAAAGAAAGGTCTGAGTTAGGTATTTATCTAAATCCAGATTTAATCGTTCATCATTTTTCGAAGTTATTATTTCGTATATACAAAGCTAATGCGTTTGTACATTTCAGATATCAAAGTCAAGAGTGTGCTTATGTTCTCTGCGACAAAGTTTGCAGAATGGCTGATACAACAAGGTTTAGTCAAATCGGAACAATACTGTGCTCAGCATAGCAATAATTATCAAAAGACCAAATTGAAATTAGGAATGTACAGTGATCAAGGTACATTTCCATATTCTGGCGGATACGTTTGGATCTCGAGTTGCTGTCCCGACCGTTACGTATCGGTTTTCTCCGGATCGATTTTTCAAGGAGCACCTTACACACCGACGGTTCTACTGAAGCTGATTTATCACTGGGCCTGCCAGACTAGCGTTCAAAATGTTGTCTCGTGGGTAAAAGTGACCAATGTGTACGTCAAAAATTTTTATACACATCTACGTAGTATATGCACCGCTGCGGTTTGGGATAAAACTCGTAAAATGGGCGGTAAAAATTCAGTGATACAAGTTGGCGTGATCAGTTTGGGCACAACCTCGCAAGATGGAAACTTGAGACAAGTGAAAGTCGAAGTACTCGGCGTGTTGGATTACGCTACGATGGACTTGAGATTGCGGGCATGCGATCCGGTGCAAGATGGCGACAGATCCTACAAAAGACGGTTCAATAATATTTTACATCCGTTGAAAGACTGGGTGCACACAGACTCGAAGATCATGACAGACTTTACCGTTGACAAAAGTACCCTCGAAGAAATGGGTTTCACTTGTGTCACGCAATCCGCATTCTCCGAACAGAATCCTCGGAATCTTATGAGCAATTCCCATATTATGGAATACTTGCGGAAAATCGTTCCAAGAATGTTCCAAAATACTCTGAGTTTGCTCAGTAGACAAATGATACAGCAATTCTTGGATGAACTAGTGTGGAGAGAAATATACGGTTCCACCTCTGCCCGAGCATTTGACAACATTATCGCGCACATCGCGGAACAAACTAGGATGGATTTCAACGAGAGTTTGTTGGATCGTTTGGCTAAGATAGCCGCGAATCCATTCCACAATTGGACTTACTCGAACGTTAGTCCACCACCTTTGGTACCTCTCGGGATTGCAAGCAAAGAGGACCATCAAACCGGATGCGATATTTTAGTACAATCGAATACCGTAGCGAGCGGTAACAATATGAATCAGTCATCGCAGCAGCCACAACAACCAATACTATCAGAAACGATAATACCGTCTTTCGGTCAAGCACCCAAGCCGGGACCGAAAAAAGGGCGTAAACGAAATCTTGCGGTAGCGATGCCGGGAACGACAGCAAACAGCCCAGAACCCGAGGCGAAGAAAGCCATGTACGACCCGAAAGTGACCGCTAGCAAAGACAGAGATAAGGAAAACAAAGCCGATCAAATATCGTTACAAGAGTTTTACTACGCCACCATGGAAGGTGACAAGAGTCTTCTGTTGAAGGAGCACAAGTGCTCGTTGTATTTGAAATGTTTCTTGTGTTCGACAACGATGCGTACCAACACGGACGTGATGGAACATATGATCAGTCACGTTCCACCTCAAGTGCCTGGTCAATCCGAATCACCTGTCTGCATATACTGTTGTACAGTCTTCTCTTCTCAGCATCAAATGGTTACCCATATCACGGAAGCGCATAGTAACTTTGGTCATTCGGACAGCGACATGGTTGTTTGCGCGATTTGCGAACAAAAGTTCGGGAACAGTGGACTCTTGATCAATCACTTGTCGTCGATGCATTATCCGTCGGAGATACCGTATCGATGCGAGAGCTGCGGTTACCGAACTTCCAGTCACAAGGATGCTATCGATCACTTTTATCGAATTCACGAGAAAGGCGAAGGCTTGCAGTGTCCTTATTGTCTGAAAGTGATACAGTTCGTGAGCGAAGGTAGCCCCAGCGTTACCAGCGTTCACGCGTTCCTGCTGCACATGCAACGGCACGTTATCCGAAGGGAGCAAGGGCGAGGAAACAAATGCTCCAGATGTTGCCTCTGGTTCAATCAGAAGAGCTCGTTGAAGGTACATCAGAAACAGTTGCACGACTGTGTGTCGAACTCGAAAATTGTCCCATACTCGAGCGGCAGCAACGGCATAATGATATCGAAACAACGGCCTCCAAACAGACGATTCGAAATCGATAGTCCGGTAACGGAATTACCGCAAGACGAGAAGATCAAGAAGTGGGTTACGGTGCCGATCACGGTCAACGTCCATCTCACGGCTGAACATTTGTCTTGTCAGGAGTGCGAAGAGGATATAGAAGAGCAAGATCATTATCCGGGCGAGCAGCGATGTCAACAGTGTCGTTACACAACTTGTTGCTGGCGAGCGTTCAAAGAACATCAGCAGCAAATTCATAATGAACGTCCGATGACCAGCCTCGTTGTCCCTTCTCCTCTCATTAATATTCCGTTGGAGAAAAGGATGCAGTGCGCCTGCGGTTACGCGACAACCGATGGAAACCAGTTAGCCGCACATTTGGTCAAATGTAAAAAGGTATCCGCCTATCCCATCGAGGATGCAGCACCGTCCGGCATGTTGGATAGTTTAGGTTTGGTTCCGAAAGCGGTTTCCGAAGAGGCGAGCGTCGAAGGCAAAAGGACTAATTCACGATAAATTGGCGAATATGCACGCGAATGTATCGTCATACTCGACGAATTAATTAATTAATTGGGGGAATAGGCGACTGATAGAACATATATCCCCGATCGGATCGGATCCAATCGATGATTTCGCCGTTATTAAAACACATCGTCTACAATAGATTTACTGTAAAAACGAAAGCATCACAGAACGGCGACGTGTTCAATGTTACATATAATACTCGGCATCAGCATAATTAATAATGGAATGATGCGAGTGGTGAACAAGTATTACTACATTATTTTGGAGGAAAAACAGTAAACGCGCGTATCAGTTATTACGTTCTTCGGCTTCGTATTTCGTTGGCATCAATAGTGTATTTAAAAAGGAAAACGAGTCACCGACGTTTCCAGTCTTTTTCCGGCATCCATAGGACTCGGAAGTGTCAATCGTATAGTACTAATTGTACAACGGTTGCACACTATGGGATTTTCGTGCGTTAACATCGATCACCGATTTGTATTTTTATGCAATACAATAAAGCAGGAAATTAAACTGTAGATGTACCTGAGACGCTGCATACACATATTCAGCACTATATGTATTCCCTTTCTGTCCGTTCTATACTATAGACTAGAAACAGGAGGAGGACAAATCTATGACGAGAGAAAATTCATTTTCTTAACGTTTATTTAGCACGTACGGTTTTTTTTTTGTACGAATGATAATATGTAGCATACATGTACTTTTACGTGGTCAAGTGTACGAATATATTATATATATATATTTATAGATGTATATATATAATACTAATTGAGAAAATAAAACGAACATAATAGTCGTTTAGTTGGAAAAATTCAGGCAAATTTAAAACTATTTGCATTAATACACAATAGTCCATCACTCTGTACTTAACATATCTATATCTCTAGTAAGCTATTAACTCTTTTTTTTTGAAGTATTATTATTATTATCATTTTTTTTACATTTTGCTTTTTTTCTGTTTTTTGCAATGATTTCTAATATCGTCTGTTATCAAGTCAACACTAAAGAACACATTTATTAGCAAAAACTCTGCAATGTTAATTGATCGGGGATTACCACGGATGTATTCTCGCCACTGTATCAATCGTCTTCGGTGTCTTCGCTTACATCTAAATACGCATAATGAACAAAAACATTACCCAAGAATCACTGTAACGACGCACGGTTATACCATTACTAGCGCGTGTACGATACGAAAACTAAACGATACGTAGCTCCTTCATAATTGTAAATTATTGTAAATATTTCAACGGACAATGAGAATTTCTAGTTTGCGAAAACGACTGGTAATCTAGGCAAAGGTTCAAAACGAAAGTTCACGCTGATTATACATACATAGTTTTACAAGTATACGGTATACATTATCGATATTCATAGTAATACTTACAAACGATACGTTGGTATATAGTAATAAAAAATAAAGCACGACGACACCCAACTTGTTGCAATTAACATTGAGATTTATCGGTAATAAATTTCTTTCACAACTTGACGGTTCGTTGTCTTATACACACGTGTGAATATATTTGACGTCGCTACCGTCAAATTGTATCACGTGGGAAGCCTCGTCAGCAGTTTACGTGCTCCCTAAAGTGTTATTAACATTGTATTGCTAAGAGAATGAATCGACATCTTCGACGACATATTGATCGATAGCCTGTGTTAATGGTACGTTGTTTTTACGCATTCCCGACTATTGGCATCGGCTCATTTTTATACAGTGTCTCTTCATTTCGCGCTCATCATACATACAGATTTATTAGGTCGTCCGAAAAACTTGTGCCGTTTCTCGCTGCGCAGTTTCTTCGGTCGTTAATTTTTTGCTTGTTGGAAAAAAGAAATCGTAAGAATTTTACATCGTGTATACGCGCGCGCGCGTGTGTCGTAATTTGACCTAAAAGAAAGTTCAGTCGCCGATGGATCCGTGCAACCGTCGCTTTAAAGCAAACGGATGAAACACGGCACAAATTTTCCGAACGCGCATTTCTCTTAAATTTAACGCAAAAAGTGTCTAAGGCATCGGAAATATGATTGAAAGAAAAACCCGATTATGCTGGATATCTTTTGATGCATGATGCTACATCAACGTGTTCCACTAAACAGAAATTATAGGTCTGTTATTTGTGTGTCGATACCTGGAATGAAAAAAAGAAAAAGAAAATTAGAGGGAAAAAGATTCTTTTTCGAACGATGGAAACGAAAAAAAAATAAATGAAACGGAACGAATAAAAACGAAACCTTTCGCGAAACTATACTTACGCGTTAAATTTGAGAGAGAAGCCATACAACTGCTGGTCAATTATTCGATGGTATAGAGCATGTACAGATTGCCGGCATCACTGCCCGGTGGTACTAAGGCGTGATTGGGCGGTAGAACAGTGAAGCCCAAAAACATGAAGGTTCGAACCAGCATTGCTAAGTCATGATAACAAGGCATTTTAGACGAGAGAACGTTTGGTTCGGCATAAACGGTTTCGTTGATGTGGAATAACGGTAGTCGACAAGTACCTCGATCTGCACGATCTTTTCGTAGGCAAACGATGATGTTGTTGCATCGTAATGTTTCCTCGGCGTATTCCAGAAGAGAGACGAAACCTTCTTTCGAACCCTCTGGTAAGAGACAGCTTGACACGCGAATGTAAAGACAACGACGCCATACTACAGTTTCCCACTCGACGGATGTGCTCTCGGTCAAGTGTAGCGTGAAGGTTAAACGCAATGATTCGCTATTTCGCACGGCTTTCAACAATTCATCCTCCTAAAAACAAAATTTAACAAAAAAAAACAACGAGATCGAAGAAGTCCGTACTGTCGAAAGCAATTGCCAACAGGAAACATTTGTGTCCATAATTATGAAACTGGTCTAAATCATATATTTCTTAAAGGATATTAACCCTTTGCACTCGAATGATGACTTCGAGGTGCCAGTAAAAATTGCCGTACCATTATTGGAGACAGTTTTGATATTCTTAAATTCTTCTATATTCTATAAATTGTAAAAGTCTCAACTGTTGCATGAGAAAACAGGTTCAATATCGTGTGCACGATGTAAAAAGATTGCATGGAATGGAAAAGATCTGGGTTGAAAGAAATGTCTTGATTTTCGAATTAAAATTGCTTCAAGTCCAACAAGCACTATCGGTTCATTTTCGACAATATCGTAAAAATTACATTGAATTAATTTAGTTTAAAATAATGTGATGTGAAATAACTGTTGAACTAATTTTTTCGCTTTTGACTTGGATCGCTTTCGTAATTACAGGCACATTTAATCTTTTCAAGGGTACGCCGGTTTCGCGTGTTCGTTTGTAAATTGTACAATACGTTTCTCAGGTGACCCTTTGCCTGTTTAGTCCTTGAACGGATCAAATGATTTCACGAGCTCGTCGTTGCGAACGAGTTACGAACGTCCGCGCTCTCGAGAGCAATAGACAAATGATCGTTCGCCATTGCATACCTACAATACTTACTTGTACAATGTGGGAGCTCACAGAGAGCTGACTCTGCTTGATCCCCACGCCGCGGCTCTCTGTGTTGACTGTGGATACAGACAATGCGGCATGGGGCACATCAGGACCACCACAGAGGCCCTACACCCAGCGTTATACAGTAGTGTTGTTGCAATGTACAACCTTCTTCTAAACTTTCTTCCATACACTTACTAGACATTTCACTGCAAACAACCAATAAACGATCAATTTCAGCCTCGAAAAATCAATTGCAGTGTTCAACCGCAAACGGTAAGTACGGTGTACGGTAAACTTTGTACAAAATGAACCCCCTCCAGCTGTGTTATTATTGGCACGATAAAAAAAAACAAAAGAAAACGACCAATATATACTATATAAACGCTACCTATATATTAGGTGAAGTAAAAAGTTCTGAGCGTTTTTCGCTTTATTTCGTAAGCGAAAAACGCTCCGAACTTTTTACTTCACCTAATATATTCACCGAAAGAAAACAATAATATTCCATGTTCGAACTTGTCGTTATCGAAGTACCGATTGATATTAAACAACGTCCATCAGCTTCCAATACACGTTTTACAATCAATAAAAAGACGTTACGAAACTATCTTCTCTTGTTAACCTTTCGCCGTCTAATATTATTATATTACGACGAGAATCTTCTGTGCACGTTGTGTGTTCTACTAGTCTGCTATTGTCTGTTATATAGCACGTATGTATATGTGAACAGAAACCATTTTCGCGAAGCAACATCGAACTTCGTTTAAAAACAAGTCGGATGCAAACACGCGGCCATAAATTTTATCTACACTCGTGGATTTAACGTCTGTATCTTCTTCGCGTCTAGCAAAACAATGGAATTTTTCTGATCAGTTGATTACTGCTCCAGATAAGATTACACGTGTTTGTACATGGAAACATGTTTGATCTGTATTGCGTTTGTCGTTCCTTTCCTAATGTCTGAATATATTGCGTACGTATATAGTACGTATGTGTGCACGTATACATGTGTTGTATATGTACAGTATTTGGTTAAAAACGAATATTGTGTAGAAAGAAATTGATATTTTACTTTTTAAATGTCAGATTTCAACGCGACTGCGTTATTTTTGTTAGATTTAGAAAAGCGTGTGTTCACGCGCAATACACATGACGGAACAGCTGACGGAGATTCCACACATAGTAACATAGATTATATGTGTGCGTGTCCTGCGAGCGCGCGCGCATGTGTATGCGTGCATGTATACATGCAGTATCAGATTCTACGCTGCAGGGATTCATGTATTCATTATTCACGTGGCAATCTAACGGCAATATACACACACACGCATACTCGAAATCTGAAATCTACCGATGGAACATCACTATGTACGTCCCCGTCTACCTCACCTTTGTCGCACTTCTCTCCTTGCGCGTTATCTTTTTATCAGTTTTATTCAACGTATTATTCAAATGATAAAAAACAATAGTATATATACATATGTATGTCCTACCAAAATTAGCTGGAAATCTATGGAATTACTTTCTCTATTTATTTTCGAAACTGAAGAATACAATTCCATTGGAATAATGTGTCATTCGTTGACACCCTGGATTGTACGCATTATTCGAAAAAAATTAACGACACGCTAGGAAAAATAAACTATATCCGAAATCAACACGAATACCCTTACCATCGATCGCATAATCTTCTAATTTGTGAAAAATTCGAAGAAACTGTACGTGTTCTAATAAATATTGTGCAAGATGGCGGTAACAAAGTCAAGATAAAAATGGCGCAGTAGTCGCACAGCACTTACCAATTGCTGGATATTAGACTTGGCATTATGAAGCCCTTTTTA
Organism: Lasioglossum calceatum; assembly: GCA_963966675.1. Classification (NCBI taxonomy): domain Eukaryota; kingdom Metazoa; phylum Arthropoda; class Insecta; order Hymenoptera; family Halictidae; genus Lasioglossum; species Lasioglossum calceatum. The sequence continues at coordinate 18,388 of CAXAAD010000377.1, forward strand.
CTACTTTCACAATTACTTAATGGTAGACTGGAGTTAATATTCATACTTCTTCCTTCGTAAAATCTTGACGGCCGTAAAGTCAACTCTTTCTGAAGACGAAATGTTCGCTGGACGAACGATTGTTGCACGATAAGAATTATCGAAGAATATCACCAACACGCAAGCGACTGCCTTACTCGAGTGTACGAAACGGTACTGAATTTCGCCGCATGTCGAACGACGTCGAATGCCAATCCCGAATGGTCCGTTTCGACCAAACTCGATTCGATTCGATCTAAACTTCGACTCGATTTGACTCTAGTTATTTCGTCGCAATTCGATTCGATACAATCCCGTTCGATTTTATACACTCGAATGCTTTGTTTGAAACTCCTTTATTTTTTAATAACGCCTCGAATATATTTATATTATGAATGGACTGCGAAACTTATGCATTCATGGCTTATGAAAATTTTCATTAAAGTCTAGAATATGAAATTCGATAGAATTTTTACTTGTTTTGGATCTACACATATACAAAGGCTGTTATTTTATTTCATTCCACCTTCTTAAAATTTGTCTACAAAAGTTGGAAAATACATAATTGTCAAATGACGACAAATATAAATCATTATCGAGTTAAAATAGGAATCAAGAGCCGATGATCAAACATGTAAATATTTAGTTTCGCTCGTTTCCATGTTTCGAAAGAAAATGCATTTCAAACATCAAATTTCAATTTTAGAAAATTTTATTTCATTCGATGCATTACAGTTTTTAATAATCTAGAACAACGTTAATTGTTTGAACAGAAAACAGTATGATTGCATCTACAACCTGGCCATACGTTTTTACTCGAATAATTCGTATGCCGATCGAGTACATATATAAAAAAAATGCGAATGGAATTGACAAGACAGCGTATGGAATGTTAGCATCAATTGCACAGTTCATGAAACCAACCGCAACCTTTTCATTATTCCAATTTCACTTCAATTTCCCCATATTGAATAACTTTTCGAATTGCAAACATTTACCGATTACAAACAAATGTTTATCTCTTGGTACATCGTAATTTGTATCGAAAATGTCGGCAATCACATTTTTTTGTACAAAATGTTTGAACGATCGACAAAGTGCAATGTGAAAATATTTTTTAAAAAAACTGTTGGAATTAACAAAGTTCTTGGTAAAGCAATGAACAAGGTATTACTTTATAGAAGGACAAACATTTAACCGCACATCACTTGACGAACAAAATCTTCGTAATTAATGTTACCCTGTGAATCTTCGTGGCCAGCCAACAAAGTTTCAACTTCTTCGTCGCTGAGCTTTTCCCCTAAAACAAAGTACAGACAATGTTAATATTGATAGACTTCGTTTGTTTGTACAATCACGAGATCTCTCCTGTTATATTTTTTCTCTTACATACCCAACGTCGTCAGTAGATGTCTTAATTCGGCAGAGGATATAAAGCCGTTTCCATCTTTGTCAAAATGACGTAGCCCTTCTATGAAGTCGTCGGCTGTGTCAGATGTTCGAGATTTGCTTATAGCTTGGTAGATAGGTAGAAAGACTTCGAAACTGATACGTTCATCCGGCTTATGCTGATGAGTAAACTTTTTCACGTCCGATTCAGTTGGATTTTGTCCAAGAGCTCGCAAAGCATCGCCGATTTGTGCCACGTGAATCTTTCCATCTCCTCGGCTATCGAAAAGCTGGAACGCCTCCTGAAATTCTACAACAGAAAAAGAAATTCTTGTTAGCTGTCATTGGCGAGTGATCGAGTCGACTTAAGAGTACACATTATGCACAAAGGTTTCCATCGAATCAGAAAGTACAGCGATATTTACCCTCCATGGATGACATCATTCTATTAGTAAGTTCCTGGTAACTACAACCGTACATCTTGTACTTTAGAACGTTTGCGTTTACGAAAATTGTAGAGGAACAATAGCAGATTGTTGAAAACAATAGAACGCTCGAAGGATTCTCCTCACGTATGTGTGTACATATGTAAATAGACGACAAATAAACATCGACTGACGTTTGTTACGATTTAGAACCGCGAAATATTTGCGTACTTGGCACAGAGAATTCAAGAATCATTTATAAACCGGACACGAAGGTGTACGATCGGATGAACTGACGTAGCGATAACGATGCTATTCGCTTTCTGTGATCCTTTCTTCTTTTCAGCAACTATTTCTTCAAGTACCTAACCATAAAAGGTAATGACCGACACGCAAGTTGGTGACACCAGGGTGTGGGTCTAATAAGGTAACGATATTCTTGACCTGAATTAAACACTGAGAAAAAACTGTCCGCCCCTCCTTGATCTTTGCTCCTCAAGAACCGATTTGCGTTCACTTACCTGCAAGTTGATCCTCCGAGTATGATGCCTGTAAACGAAATTCAACTACGTTTTACAATCGTCTAACATCGTGTTAACCACAAGAACCAGGTGCAAATGAAAACTTACCATCCTGATTGCTATCAAACACGTACTAAAACAAGTACGACGATCTATCCTTCTACTCTGAATATTATGTATGTATGTATAGGTACGTATCGATGTATGTATATGTATCGTCAGTGCTCATAACGTGAGTCGTGGGTCGTGGGACGTCACAGGGACCAGGGGAGCGAAGTTCAACGTCATGCGATGCGACACACCTAAAGTAGTGGTGGTAATCTTCTCAGCGAATACCGAGAACGCGTGTGACTCAACTGTGTACGCCTGACCAATCAGACGATTTCTTTGCGAATTCCTTTCGCATTCTTCCCTGTACATTATGACACATCGAGGATATGATGCATTCTGTATACATACACAACATGTATGTACACGTTCATATCTAAGTGTATGTTTGTATATGTTTGTAGATACGCGGATACAAGTGGTGACGAGCACTTCGATCGCCCTAGTAAGATCTCAACTTGGAGGAACTGACGTATATCAGAGAGGATATTGTGAAAGTATATATATTAAGTGATTCCACGTAAAAGTGTAGGGAACCCCGACTCGTCTAAAATGAAAACCTTTTCGAACACTATAGTTTCGCCGAATATAGTTGCGAGCGGTATTCCAATCTTTTTCATCCTCCACCGATTTTAAAAAAACGCGCCTCCTAAATCTAGACTTCCAATGACTAACGTAGTGACATTTGCTTAGCCTAGTTATAACAAGATGGCGCATTGTCAGCTAGGGATGGCGTGAACTTTTGAATTTTGAATCACTTGTGTGCACTTCAGTGCACTTGTGCTGACACTGCTGACTTGTGCTCCGATCACGTTCGTTCCCAATCACTGTCATTTTTCACAGAAGAATTGAGGAATCAAGAATTCATTTCACGGAAGAATTGAATATTTATTATTTTTATCATTAACTAAAGTTTTACGTTATATACATTAAGTTATATGCAGATATTTTTGTGCAAGTTAATTGATGTATTTAAAAAAAGGGCTAATTCAATCGCGATGAAGAATTAGGATGACGGTGAGTAAATTGACTCTATTTAGACTAAAAAATCATGATCACAGCGTGAATGAAGTCAAATCATTGCAATCGACAAATCAGAGGGTAAAACATTGTATTATATATTATACATATAGCAAATACATATATGTATGGATATAATATAATACTGGAATTTGTACAGCATTTTTTTGTTGCCATACATACAACGATGTATCGTGTTCCTTGCGACAAACGATTATTCTCATTATTTTAAAAATGCATCAAGTTAAAGTATACATATACGTAATAGTAGATAGTTGTATTCGTAGAAACAGTAATCAACTGGTTTAAAATTTCATAAGATGTTCTACTTCTAGAAATAGTGCCATCAAGTTTCGATCGTGTATATATCAAGTTATCATACGTTCATACGATTATGGAAAAATGTATAGAATTAATTCACTCGAACGACTTTGAGAGAGATATTTTCAACCTGAAACGATAAAAGTTGGATCATTGTGTCCATCAATGATTCTTTGTGCGTATATTTGCGTAACGATGTTGGTCCTTTTCATGGAATCACGTGTGCGCAGTGCATACGTTTATACTCGTGCAAATAAAATATTTTTTCCGTATCCTTCACCATTTCAAGTGCAAAACTTCTTGTGCAGAAATATCGAAATATCAAATAGCAATAGAAGGAAATGTTTTTCATCGACTCTTGAAAAATTCGTACGGTGCTCTAATATGTAATCTGCAAACTACTATAAGCATTGGTCTCTCAAGTTTCTGTTTCTGGCCGCTTCCCATGAAGAAAAGTATATATCATATTTCTCAGTTCAACGTTTGGTACGAACGAAGTGTCTTGTAGAGATTTATTGGTCATAGGGCTTGTATATTTTCCACATAAAAACCATTCGTTTATCGCTGCTCTCTCATACGTGAATCCATCTGAGAAAACGAGAAAATGATCACACGATGTTGTGATGTTATACATGTTGTAATAACTGTATACAATGTAATATATCTCATACCGGAGCATCGAACAGGTTCCTTCATTATTTCATGCGTGATGGGACATAAAAATTCATGAGGTATTTCAGTGTCATCTATGGAGCCTTCTACGACATTGCTTTCTTCCTGTTTCAACCAATATAGTTGAGTTTTAAACACATCGGTCGTCTAGAAAGATAAATATGCACATTGGAATGATGAAGGTACTATTATTATTATACAGGGTGATTCTGGAAACTAGGAACACAAAATGTCAAATATCCCGTAAAGTATTAATATGACCTTGGGTTAGTACTTTTGTACATAGGATAATAAAAGGGATCAATTGGTTTAACAAAAAAAAATGGGAAGCATTAAAGAATAAAGTGCAATTGCACCTGGCAGTTGCATCGGTGCATCCACATACAAAATAAGTTCCCAGAATCACCCTGTACATCACGATAAATCGCGATATCCTTCGCCGTACTTCCTCGTCCTGTTCGATTTGTAGAATTCGCGCTAATTGTTTGTCCGACACGGTAAGCAGTCGACGACCAGTCAGAGACGATACGCGGGCTCTCTTTGCCAACGCGGACAATCCTATTTCTTGCAGCCATTTTAAAGTGTCGTCAACCCTCCAGTCTGCAACCTGGCGCATTACATACAAGCTTCATAGCGTTAGCAATTCTTTATGAATTTCACTGTCGCGCATTGTCATCAGAAAAAACAATGTATTCCCTACCTGTTTCCTATTTCGCTTCAAATTATCGATCAAGATGTTCTGCGAGATTAGCTGCTGGGGTATTTTCCAGATTAGAATAGTTTTGTCCAGCGCACCTGTTCGTTAAAAAGATCTGGTTAGCAATTATTGAAATTATGGGACCGATACGTATGAGATAAACTTGAACGCGTTCACCTGTAATGAAAAGTGACATGTTCTCGGAAAATGCACAAGAAGTTACGAGGCTCTCGTGTTCTTCCAACACGTACAAGCAATCTCCAGAGTACTAAAATCGCATACACGTAGTGTATCATCTTATTTCATATGAGTTAGGTCAGGTAGATGTGCGAAAATCCGCGAGTACTCACTACACTCCAAATACGAGCTGTTCTATCCGTTGCTACGCTTCCTAGCATTTCACCTTGAATCGGAGAAAATTGAACGCACGTCACGTTACCACCGTGCCCAGTCAAAACCTTTTTCTGTTTAATCTGGCCATCCGAATCGTTACATCCGGCACTGCCGCTTCCTGCCGTGGGCGTCTCGCTATCTTTAGGCATTGTAATTTGCCATAACTTGACCAACGAATCGTTGCCGCTTGTTGCTAATAAATAAGATTGTCTACCATCGTCCGCCAATCTTCTGCCTGCTTCCCAAAAGTAATGTACGAGCAATATGTAGTAAACGATACAACGATACGTATTTTGTTAAACTTCGAGTCGCTTACCGATAAAGCTAAAATTGCATGTTGGACTAAAATCGCAACCTTGAACGCCCAAGTCGTGCGCTTCCTCGCAGATCATCAAAGCTACGTTACCGCCCTTATCGTCCATGGTATCGAATAATCTCCAAGTTCCTTCGTTGCAAGCCGTGACCAAATAACGAGAATCGTGCGTGAAGGCGATTGCGTTCACTGCATCGGAATGGCCTCTGAAAATTCTGTGTCATCACAGTTTTAATAATTTTTACATGTGTCATTGAACAAACACAGACATATACAACGTAGCTAGAAATACGATCGAAATACCGAAGTTCCACCATCTCGTTCACATCCCATAACGTCGCTCTTTCATCGTCTCCAGCTGTAGCAAGTTTGGATCCATCCGGTGACCATCGACAAACACGAATACCGTAACCCGAGTTTACGAAGGAGGATTTCGCTTGGCACCCGTTCTACGGCAGCGTCCATTGTAGTCAAGAACGAAAAATGTACAGAGAAATTGAGCATGCACGCATACGTACACGTTTCGCTTTATTTCGAAAGCGAAAAACGCTCAGAACTTTTTACTTCACCTAATATGTTCATCTAGTCTACAATATGTATTAGATACACGCGGGTATTATGTACCTCCGTATTCCAGATGATAGCGGTACCGTCTAAGGAACAAGACGCAAGCATAGTACCGCAGGGACTGAATTCCACATGATTTATACTGTATTTGTGAGTGTCCAATGGACTGTATGGTTTCTCTTGACATTTGATTACAGGGTCGCCGCAATCTTCCACTTCCTCGTCGGTTTCGATGCTCCACACGCGTACCAGCTTGTCCCTGCATCAGGGAACCATCAGAGGATCAAGTTTATATCCTTTTTATTATCCTTCCAACGAATTCGTGACGACTAACCCAGATCCGGAAGCGATAAGGTGATTCCCATAACAAGCCACGCTGTTTATCACACCACTGTGGTCTTCTAATCTTTGGATAAGTTTCACGTCGTTGACCGACGTCTCTGCATTTTTCATCACATCTTGTTCGTGCATCTCGCTCTACGGAACAAAGACCGGGTTGCGTGTAAGTATGTATACTATCTTCTAACGATTTTGCATCTGTACCTTTTCATGGTCCATCATCGGCAATGCCGCGGACACGGAGCATCGCGAGAGTTCCGAGTCGAGAGACAAAGTTCCCGTTAAATCCCAAACGATCACCGACTTGTCGTTGGATCCTGCGACATATATACATGTAGATATTATTGTAACGATCATTATACGTGTAAAAAATATAGTTGTTCGTTTAGGCAAATCAAGTAAATAGTGTCGATACTACCTGTCGCAACTAAATGTCCGTCTCTCGAGAACGCGCAGCATGCCAAATATCTATTGTGCCCCGACAATATCGCCACTACTTTACCCGTGCTCTGGAAATGAAAATTGTTTCAGTTGTTTTGCGAATTATTACGATTCAGTGAAACCTACCGTTTCCCATATCACCGCTGTTTTGTCAAGGCCACTGCTGACCACGTATAATCCGTTCGAGTTGAAACGAACGCAAGTCAAGGCACTACTATGCTTCTCCAGGATTCTGCAGATGTTTATTTTGGCAGTGAACGCTTGAGCTTGACCCTTTGCTTGTATCACTGTCACCTCCCATAATTTCACGCAGTGATCGTTCCCACATGTGACCAGATGATACAGCTTTGTGAATGGTTCAGTGCCTGCTTACGAAGAACGCAACGATTACATTACCGATTCCGTATCGATTTCAGCGTGATTTTAACGACTAATATACAGTATAAGTACCGCATAGATAGCTATATATTTAAAAGTAGGTATATATAGTATTGTAGCATGTAGGGGTAGGTATAGATAGGTAATTAGGTGGGCAGGTAGGTAGGAAGATATCGTATCGTTTACGTACTTGTAACTTCTTGAGAAGTCGAAAAATCGCAAGAAACGACACCTAAATCATGAGCATCGTCTATCCAGGCAAACGCGGTAATTGCTTGTTTATCAGACATGCACGACGAGTCGATAATATCGGCAGTGGAAAATAATTTTAAGACCCCAAGGGTGCAACTTGTAATCAACCAACTCGAGTCCGGCGAAAAGCATACGCTCTGTATAGCACCGTCGTGCTTTTGGAAACATCTATACAGTACAGTATGTGAACATATAGGTATCGTTTCGTTTCATAAGCGCGCACGCACGCACATGCGTACACGCGTACGAACACAGTATATTGAATGTAAACAAATGTTACCCAAAAAGAACATGAGATTTTTTTACTTGATTAAATTGCGTCGAATCAAATCCCACAGACAGACTTGTCCGTAGTCACCGGCGGTTGCGAGTAACGTAGAGTCCGACGAGAATCTACAAACTCTAACAGCTTCGCCACCGACTTGAACCATTGTGTGAATTTTCAATCCCGTCTGAGGAGAGAAGGGACAAGCGTATTCGACGAGTGGCAAAATCGTACACGGTCAAAGTCAAAGCATACCCGCAAGTTCCACAATAGCGTTGTCCCGTCTATGCTAGCCGAAGCCAGCATTGTCGATCGGGGGCTTACTTTCACCGACGTAATGCCGTATTTGTGACCTATCAAAGGTGAATAGCATGCTTCCACATATCCGCTGCACGTTCTCCATTGCCAGACTCGAATGCGTTTATCTCTAACAATCAAAGTAGCCGGCAAACTATACATATTTACCACAGCGGGCAGCAAGTGTGCGCATTGTTTCAATATTGTACATATACGTATATTAAATATATGTACAGTACAGTACGTATGATAGAACGGTAATCTTACCCCGATCCAGTCACCAATACACAATCGCTAGCGAAATCAACGCTCGTCACGTCGCTCGTATGAATCGTTAAGGTTTGCAGAGCTTGCACATCGCCTATCTTAACGGCGGCAGCAGTCATATTACTCTTACTGAAAACAACAAGAATACAAAGTTTCCCCTTTCATCGTAATCACCTTGCTCGGTTTCCCGCACTCGCTCATTTATTTTCCCTTTATTATTCAAAATGAAACCGTGGAACTTCGAACAACTTGGAAATTTCACGCGTTCCTCGACTACGAACGACACTCGAGGCGTGCTTATAATAATTTTCAAACGAACCGATCGATGCTTATTAACAAATTAACGCCTTATTTCTAAACAATCTATCGTAACTGGCAATCGGCGTGGTCGCGAGCACGATGAATTCTGCATGTCGCTTTTCGTCACCGTATTCCCGTTACGAAAACTACGCTGTAGAATAAAAAGCTTTCAGACCTTGACATTGATTTAATGTGATCGTAAACGTGGCTCTATTGTACAGGATGTTCGGGAGCTATGTACGTTTGATTGGGCGGAAACCTTTAAAGTAATTTGTACTTGCGTGAAGCGGTGGTGGTAGCGGGGGTGGGAACACCCCCGACTTACGGAAGTAAATCTGAATTTAATTTATTCATGTCGAACGATAGGACAACAAAACTCCAGTTTTACACAGCGATGATAAGCTCAAGGAAACCTTTCCGAAGGAAATTATTCTATTCGGATAATAAACAACGGTGTCCATCCAACTGTGCATACCACGAAAACTGTATTGCACCGTAGAATTCAATAGAAATGGATAACGGAGACACTTTGAACGTTTCATCCCTTTACTTCTTTGTGTAAATATCAGTATAAAATACCATCGGCAAGCAACGGAATATCAAGGAACGTGTGCGGAAGCCAGAAACGTCTAGGTATACTTACGTTATACGTAGAAACACGCGTGTATAAAATGTCACTGTGAATTCCGCTTGAACTGCAGCATTTTATGATGTGTACGACGAGCAACGCGTGCAGACTGTACAGAAATCTATTATGTTAACGCTGTAGTGGAAACTTTTCCGAGCAAAGCATTCGACATTATGACGCTGAAGCGCTAAACGCATGTCTACTTAGCCGGTAAAATCGATACTACAGGAATAGAATATGTTTTACGAGAATAACTATACACCTTCTCTGCGATCAAGCACCCAGAAAACATTATTCCAAAGTTATCGTTTACGATCCAACAACAATCGAAACATGAATTCTTCAGAGAACCTTTCCGTTCCCGTCAATCGTGAATTTCAAACTTGACTTTTCTCACACATTTTCTCGTACGATCCGAATCACTTGTCGTTCAACGATTTTCATTCTGAATATCATTAATGTTATCGTAAACAACTGAAAACTTATCGAGATACATACGGATGTGCATGCACGCTATACTACTACATGTGTAAACGAATATGTAGTGCGCGCACATTGCAATGCGTCACGCAGCGACGGCACCAGATCGATAGACACTGAACTTATATGTAGAATTTGTAGAATAGATAATAAAAACAGAACAGGAGAAAGGAAAACGTAATAGAATAGAAGCTTCAGATACAAGAAGAAACACTTGAAAGAAAGGAGTTCTAAATGAGACCACAGACTTAAGATCCAAAAACTCCTTTACCAAATTAAAAACAAATAATTTATTTCGAAGAACAAGTACAACTTTTCAAGCAATCTTTTTTAACCAAGAATTTAATTGTTCAATGTCAGCCAAAGTGTCAGGATCTTTATTAAACGCATTGCATTCTGCAAAATCCATGTGCGTATCCAGCTGGGCAAATTCGAAATCTTTTCCTTCTTTGCCAAGGAAGAAATTTGCGGATGATGCATCTGTAGCCTGCAACTGGTTTGTCTTTGTCATTCGTAATAGATTCATTTCTCTTTCTAATAAAGTTTTGATGACAGAAGAACCCTTCGCCATAGTTTGGTCCTGTTTATTGCATAATATAAGCACAGATTTCTTTTGCATAGATGGGTCCGACAGTATGTTATACAAGTACCTGAAAATGAACAGGTTCTTTAATCACTCTTCTGTTAGAGTATTAGAGGATATAACGTTAACTGTATATACTTACTCTGCTACATCACGAATATCCTTTTGGAAGGAGACTGAATCGATTACGTAGACGACTACTTTTGCAGATGACTTGAATTGATCGAAGTATTTGTAGCGCAAACGCTCGTGTCCAGGAATATCAACCAGCTTCAGGGTACGCTATATGTACAAATGGCAATGAAGGACTATGATGTTGATACTTCTTGCTATAAACTGCCAATACTTACATTATTAATTACAAGATCTTCCACATTCTCCTTCGCAGATGTGTAAGTTTTAACAAATTTGGAGCACACTAAACGTGAAAATATCAGTGTTTTGCCAGCATCGCTGAGACCAGTTAGAAGTATCCTATTTCCTATAGATTTACTTCTGCGCCATATGATAAACAATACTAAACGGAGAACAAATAGGAAAAAACATTTATTAGAATATTTTAGGTTATGTCTATCTTCCAACTAGTTATTAGCAATTCTATGATAAAATTGAACTTAATCATTGTATTTTAGAGAATGCAGTCAATATTTTTCAATCTTGTACAACATATTGATATAATTGTGATCCGCAAAAATATGTGCGTTACCTATGGTTATAATAATCGCTATTACCGCAACCAATATGCCCAGAAATTCGGAATCAACATCGCGACTTGTTAATGGCTTCACATATTCATCCATTGTTATGTTTTATTATAATTCACCTCGTGGACATACTCTAATTTAGTTAAACTACAATAATGTATAGAATATGTACACGTATGTCACCAGTTCAACCTGTAGCAGCTGACAGGGATTGAAATGGATTGAAAGGTAAAAGCGCCATCTTTATCAAGAAAAGAATTTTTTCAAATATTTGCCGCTCTATTAAAGATTTCTCTTCATTTAAAATGGCTAAAAGTAGGACATTTATTTAAAATGCATTCATACTATTATAAGAAGTAATTAACAAATTAGTAAGTTTAAATTTCTTGAATAAAGTGTCTCACGATCTGAAGTACCGACAACAAACTCGATTTCTTACGCCCTCTACGCCAGTGAAGTTACGGAAGCATGAGTCGGAAGTCGGAAAGTCGGAATCTGGAGACAGCGCGCAGCGCGCATTTGAATCCCAGCACGGCGCGGCGCACATTTTACTATAACTTTTGATCTAAAAAAGATATTGAAGAGAAATTTTGACTAAATTTTTTTTAAAAAATCGTGTTTCATGATGTAAAGAGAAATATATTTTTTATTTTTTAAATAATGTTTTCAGAAGGTATAGTCGGATAAGATGGTCAAAAGTGCCCATCCAAATTGATTTTTAGTCACGTCATGTTCAACAGAAAATTCTGAAAAAATTCATGATTATTCTACCTAATAGCATACACGACTGAGATTTTTTTCAAAATTTTTGGTTGCAAAATCGAGTTTTAAGCAAATCGGAAAACATAATGTTTCGGCTTCGACTTTAGATGGACATGCCGGGGCGCCGGGATCGCCCAGATTTGAGCTCGCGGAGACAAGAGAACGGGAAAATGATACAAACGAGGAAACTCGCGATAATAGACTGGTTGATTGAATGTCTTGAAAGTGACAACTCACTTTTATTTGTCGTTAGAGCAAGGCGCGATAATACAAAGAAACTTGGATGATGGTGGCCGTGTGAGGTATCGCAAGGAATAGACTCCTCCGACGCAGGAGGGTCCCTAAATTAGCCGTCGCGTCGGCCGAGGTGGTGTCACGCGATTGGCGTGGATCGCTCATCGAATCGATTGTTTTGAGATTCAAAGTAAGGTGATTTACGGTCGATGCGAGACGTTACGAACGTTGAAACAATAACAGCGGGCTCTACGCGCCGCTGACTCGACGTAAAAACCAAGTGTCGCGCGGTGTTTATCCGTGTCTCGCGTCGACCGGTAAACTTCTTACTTTGAATCTCGAACACATAAAATTGCCGATTTTATATCAAAATCTTTTTAAATCAAAATTATTAAATCAGGTTTTTCGGATTATGGAAACATGTTTTAAAAAGTTGAAAATCTCCAAACATTCGAAGAAAATGCATATTTTGTATTGAAGTTTTAGAGACACCAATTTTATAAAAATTCGAGTAGACAGTAGAGGATAGGAAGTCCAAACGAATAATTGTTGCTGTTGCACATTTTTCAGTTCATGGTATCTAATTCGTTCATTTTTGTAGGCTTAGCGTTGCAAATATAGCAACACATTGCGGATTTTATATTGGTGACGCGTGACTTCTCATTACTCTACGCTGGCGAACGATAAATATTGGAAGTAGATCCACGAGAACCCGGGAAAATAAAAAAAATGAGTTACTCACTTATTTCACATGACATTATTTTAAACTAAATCAATTCAATGTAATTTTTATGATATTATCAAAAATGAACTGTTAGATAGTGCAATATTATTTCAACATTATATGAAATTCATTTAGTGCTAATATCCTTTTCCTCAAAATATCTTGAAATAAGAAATATATAACTTAGACCACTTTCACAATTATGGGCACATATATGTTAATAAAAAAATGAAATGAACTAGCATAAATAATCTGCTGCATATTCAGGACAAGACTAAATTAGAAAAACATTAATGTGTTTCCTAAAATAATTATTGCATCTACCGGACAAAAACTTATTTTTTTCGTATTGGAATTGATCTAATTTAGAGTTTGGAGAATTTCTCTCATTGTCTTCTAGGAATTATTGTACACGTGATGATTCTCTTAAGACAGAAGTGCTTCTAATAACATCTGTCACGACGAGTTAAACTATTTGCCATGTGCGTCAGCTCCCCACCGGACGTTATTAACAGACAATTATTGTCTATCGGAACGTACGTGCTGGCGTAATACACAGCCGGAACCCTGTCGTTTTTAGGGACGAAACTTTTACCGCAGCAACTGCATTCTGCCAGGTGTCGAGGCGTCCATGGGAATTGTGCTGATAACTCATCGCGCATTCTCACGGTGGTCCAACACACGACAGTGTATATTAATGGACAATTACTTCTCATTAGGCACGAATTAAATTTCATTAATATTGTATCATCTCACCTGTTCGCTTCGAGCAGGTACCGTAGAAGCTTCCTAGTGTCTCTCAACACACAAACTTCTAACCCTAACAACAATTATGCCGTACATTTTTTCTCGATATTTTTTTCATTTATTTATTTAATGTTGCTTCAACATCAAAGGTCATTAGCAACACGGTACATTTTCTTACAATATTTTATACATATGTGTATCTTTGATATACTGGGCAAGACCGGCGATATATTCCTCAGAACCTAACAGAATGGGTAAGGATTCAGGCAACTTAGCATTTTTTTTTCATTCTCATATTTTTTGCATTCTATTATTAGATGATTCATGTTAACTGGTACTTTACATATATCGCAGATCGTGTTTTCTTTTTTATTTAACAAAAATGAATGGGTTATTTCTGTTTTGACAGTAAAATATATTTTGTTTCGCATAAAAGTCCACAGTTTAACGGTGATTATAAAAACATATTTAATGATGTACTATTTTGGCCGATGGAACGTAACAAGAATATAAATTGTTTTGTGGTTCGGGAGCCCAAAAACCGTTGCGGCGTTCGATAAATTGGCTTCCGTGTACGCCATTGTGCTTTCGAAACCCACAGATAGCAGAAACAAAGCTGTCCTGCGTTGGAATGATGGTATTCCCATAACGATAGCGTCATAATCACGCACATGTCGTTCGCTTACCGGTGCAACCACCTGGAAAGTGTTTCTCATGGTGGACGACACCGATCATGGGGGCAATGTGTGGACATCAAGGCAAATAATTTCAGTCATTTTTATTCCGATACGAACATGGTGAAACTGCTATATGTGCCCATAAAAATGAACTTTTCAGTTATTTCACATCACATGAATTATAAGAAATTTCCTGAAGTATATAAGGGTTGAACGTCTCTACCGGTTACAATAACAGGGTGTTCGGACAGTAAAGTACGTAGGTGCGAAAGGTTCATATAATGGAGGTTCAGCTGCAGCCTGAAATCGATCAGTGAAACTTATTAACCCTGTTTCTTTAGAGGTACTGAGTACTGAGGAGCTTCTAATTGCTGGGTGAAAGACTAGACCGCTCGTCTTCAGATGCAAATGCATGCCCCACTTTAGTAAACTGCAGGACATTCCGGCATATTTTGCATAATCCTAAATTTAACAATAACAAGTCTGCAGTCACAGCTGCTGTAAGTACGTTGCATGCTGCGAAAGATTAACCTAGTCTTAAAAGAATCGGGGACACGCAGAATCGGGCGTACGCTCTCTGCAGAAGGGTGCGAGAAAACCATTCCTGTTGCCGGACCAATAAAAACCCTCGTTTCAAACCCAACAGATCAATTTAACGTTGTACATAGATTTCAGATTTTATGCATGTGTGACCAGAATAGGTAATTGGAATTAACCCTCGTCCGTCCCTCGTGTCAATTTAACACAGTTTTCCCGAAATAAGTTACACTGTTCTGTATCTGTAGATTTTGCCTGAAACTTCATGATTTTTATTTGTTCAATGCGAAGAAACATCGAAAAATAATCGTTTACCTTGTTGTTTCACCGATCTTTTACCGCTGTGTCAATTTGACACCGAGTTAAATTAGAAATTGTTTTAATATTGGTTTAATGATGGCAGCGAATGTGTTGAGAGCATGAATTCTCAATTGTAACAGCAGCACACGCGCGGTTAAAACAAAACGCGCAATCGTGTGCTGCTTAAGAAACATCGCTGAAGGATGCCATGGTATGGGCCCTAACAAGCACAATTGCGGCAAACAAAGGGAAGAAGGAACAGCGGGGCCCCTCGCGGCGCGCAATAATCGTCTCTTTGATCGATCTCGGCCCGCCACGCGAAGTCACACGAAGGAATTCCGGCGGGAAGGCGAAGTTGGGGCAGCGCACTGATAAATGCCCGAAAAATTCCAGGTGTAAGTGACACCGGGCCAAAAGAGGGACGCGTGCCGTTTTCCCACGTGTGTGCACCCCTCGCGATTCCACTTCATTCTCCTTGCACGATCCCCTTCTTCGTCTTCTCCTTCTTCAAGTCGTGATTACAACCTCTCTCTCATTCTCTACGTTCGATCCCCCAAAGCACCCTGCAGATGCTATGCTTAAGATTTCGAACCCCCCTCGGAGGATTCGACGTCACCATGACGTGTGCATCGCGTGACGTCAGAAGCATGTGCCCACACGGAATCCCCTCGGTGACGTCGAAGGGGGGGTAATCATTCCTTTTTCTTTTTCTCTCTCTCTCCTTTCTTCTATGGTAAGTCGATCCGGAACGAGGAATAGTAATGGGCAAGGGTCGTGGGACTCGAGGAAATTGCAGATGCCAAAGACAGATGCGAAACAGCACGTGTGCTTCGCTGATACGCGCGTACAAGCCCCGGTTGTAAGCTCCAGGAAACGCGCTATCGAAATATTTGGGGATTTGCGGACACAGGGAACCGGACAAAGAGGAAACCAGTTTACTTGCTCCCGGTTTCTTCCGTCCTCCATTTGCGATTCCTGTTCTTATTACCTGAATTGATTTTTGCTGCTATGCCGCCTCGGGATAACCGGCGTTGCTGTCCCGACCGTTTGGAAAATCAGCTGTTTGCATTCTCGTACGGCTTTATGGAAATTTCGTTTCGTCTTGATTCCTCAAACAATATTTTTTTTTACTTTTTAAGCACTTTAAACCCTGGGTTTATTTTGCTTTACAAGAATAACTACGAGTGAATACAACAACAATGTCTGTTCACACTAAATGTGCAGATTACAATCTTTGAAAGAAGAATGGATACAAAGACAAGCTTCAAGATTTGGTTTCGCTGTGAGTGTGTTTACAGTCCAGCTCAAAAAATATTCGGTCGCAATCTTGGGGAGCAACTTTTTCGAGAACGTCAAGCATTTTTAAAGAAAATATTGTAAATCGCAACTGGTAGTACTCACGCAAGGGTCAAGAAACCTGGTACGAATAATGGAAGACGAGCACGAAATCATTGTCGTTCTAATTCCGATCGTCCGGGTTCGTGACGAAAGTCAATCGTAGCGGAACGCATGGATCATTTCAAGATGCACGCGCGATATGTCGTTCCATGAAGATCGGGGAGGGCGGCCCTTATTCGAACC